>JAQFZA010000710.1:0-14228 GCA_034695115.1 Desoria olivacea | reverse complement strand
GTTTTTTTTCTTCTAAAATTTCAAACTTTAAACTGCTAGATTGGGGAAGCCCATTCATGGGCTTGGGGCTGCCTAGTTCTATACAAAGCGGGTTAAAAGTTTAATATTCTTCAATCTACCCCTTTGCATACCAGCAGAAGTAAATGTTGACATCTCATGGCTTCTATTTTGAAAATACATGCCTTAGAGTTCGAACTACTTTCTCGAGGTAGACGCGTTTCAAAAATACTCCTGTTCCTATTATGGGCATCAATATCAACGAAGATGACACTCCACGACGTCCCCTTATCTCCAAATAAATTGCACCCATTAATGGCTTTGGCCATTCCTATCGAACTGAAAGTAAATGATGCACACTTTTTTTAAAGCAATAAATGGCTACCTAATTTTAAAGACATTCGTTTGTACAACTACAACATCAGGTTATTAACCTAGCATGGAGTTCTGGAGATGAAATGATAACCTTCGTGGGACCAACTAATTAAATTAAGGACAGCAGGTTTTGAATTGAGAGAAAGGTTTAGAGATAAGGCCTGGTTTTATTATTCGTGGGTTTGATTTGAGTTTGTTGGGGTCAAAGGTTGGATGTTTATTCCAATGTTATTTTGTTAGTCAGTGTGATGGAATAATTTCGTCGGTTGAAATTAAACGTAGAGGATGGAATAGAAAATATCTTTCTACAATGGCTACCTAAAACAAAACGTTTTTTTTAATTAATGTTTTGTGAATGTGAATGAATAGGCAGGAATTTGACTGTATGCTGAATGTTCGCCTTGCCTTCGCCTTTAAACTTTTGTGCGAGAAATGTGTGATAATAAAGTTCAGATACACATTTGTAAAGCTTGAATTTACATCACGTATCAGATTTAATTTTAATTACACTCGTACTGCTTATAATTACAGGCATTATCAAAAATAGCACAAAATTGGGGTGCGCTCCTTTTCACACATAAGTTGGAAACCCCTCTCCTTGTCATATCTCATTATGTAAAAGATCACAGGAATCGGTTGGACATGTATTTACTTAAACGCAAGCGGAAGGATGAGATAGTAGATGAATATCATCAGCATCGTCACTGTGAGCCCAACGTAACACGTCAACCGCCTACCAGTCATTCCGCGAGTGCGCCCCATATTTCTTAGACGCCCTGACGATCCTCCTAATCGCATTGAACCTGATTCCATGTCATCTGAGATTCCATCTAGAAGTGGAAGATGATCCCGAGCTTCAGATTCCAAGTCGAAGGCTATCTGCAATACAATACAATACAGAATATCAAACTTACAATATGATACACATAGATAATATGATTTGGATTATTACGACCATAGCCGTCACAGTCTTTCAAGTATTCAATTACTGTGTAATACATGATTTTCTTGTCTCTAATGTAAACATCCTAATTTAATGTCAAACTAAATTGAATGGCTATCAACAAACAACAAGAGTCCCTTCACGCCTTCATCAAGAATCCAATTAAACTGAAGTATCAGCAGCTTTGTAGAAAGTCTTAGTCACAAGGAGACTTGTGACTAGGACTTGTGACTACTTAAGACCATTCGACCGTCATTAATATTTAAGTTCGAGTATATTCAGGTATACTCAATTAACGCAATCTATAAATTGTTCCCAAATTCAAAGCCTTTCAAAATCAAAAAACGGCAACCTTACATTTTTTAGCTGTCCAACCTTCATTGCCAGACTTTCGGCCAAAGACTGGTTCATCGATTCCAAATGTTCTTCATCTGCAATGGACAGTACAAAAAAAAATATTTCAATCATCAGGAATTCCCAAAATAGGTGTGTATATAATATATCACAATACACCAATACATAATTGCATTACAAATTCATTTTCAACCTTCAATTCAACCTGCCAGCTTACCCGTATTATTTATAATTTTGCTCCCTCCACGGTACACTCTGGAGCCCATCCTTTCGGCCGTCCTTGCGGATTATGACTCTGCAATTTAAAATACAGTACAACATGTGAAATGTTATCAATAATTTCAATGCAAGAAAATTGAAAATATTCCGTGACTCTGTGATTTCCGATTCCAGCTTCCGTTCTTTATTATTAGAATTTAAAAAACACCAGAAATCCAGAGGCCGTAACTGTTACCTCCAACTCCAATTGTAGCCCAACTCCAAATTTGTCAAAAAGTCGGTAGACAATTACCGAATGACGGAAGATTTGATTTCAAAATGTTTGTTCCCTCAGATGTTTTCGAGATTGTGAGTTTGGTTGGAGTTGTTGACAATCCACGTCAGAATTAGGAATTCAACTCCCCGGCTCGCTCCCCATCTGACTTACCTTACTTCCTTACATTAATAACTGTATACTTCCTTTTTGGAGCTAGATGGCCATGTCGAGGTTTAAAAGTTCTTGGGAGTGAATGTTCAATTGAAATGGGCAATCACGGCATGTTAAATTGGTGAAACAAATTCTAGTTAGGAAAATGAATTTAAATGTCATCTAGTACTCTAGTAAAGGTCAAAGCGGAATCATGAAAAGTGACACCCCTCCTACAAAATCCATCCGGTCACGACAGGATATAATAGTGATGATCTTTACTTGACTGAGATCTGAAACTCTCGAGTAATTGAATTGAACAGGTTGATCAGAAACATACGTGGGCAAAAGGCCCTCCACCCTCCCCTCCGATCGGAGTGCACTCCGTTTCACTTCATCCCCTCCACCTCCTACTGAGGCTGATTTATGTTAGAAAAATAAATATTTCAAGCAATCTAATCTTAATTATTAAAGCTGATATGGTTTTGGCTGTTCTGAATATTACCGATGAGTTGAAAAAGGTTGTGGAATTTTCTGCCCCAATTATTGACAAAAGAATAATCAGACGCTAGCCCTAGCATTTACAAAAGGATCATGTCAATGTTTTCTCACATGTGCGTAGTATTGTCGAATATTGGAATCTTTTATCGATTACCGAGGTTATTGTAAACAATCATTTATTAATTGTTTTGTACCTTTAGGATAAAGAAACTGGTTAACCACAGACATATCGAGCAATTGAAATAACGCTGGTTTAAAGAACAACCTAAAGATAAAGATAACCAAACTAGAGTGATCTGCTGCTATCGATGAAACCGACATTAGAATAAAATAGGAAAAGTAGTTATTTGATTCCAGGTTTTCACTTTCCGACTTTATCTGTTCCTGTGTCGCTGTTTAAGCATTCCCAGCCAGTAATTCCCTGCTTCCACAAGCACACCTAGACAGGACAATCGACAAATAGGAATAAATATAATGGTATACATACATATATATAATGTTATATGTTATGGTATTATACTTATATCATGAAACACGAAACATAGGAACGTACTATTTGTTACACGAAAGCAATTTAAATGTTGTTAAAATAAATACTGTATGGTATATTTGCATGTAGGCTTACTTCGCTTTCACCACATGATACTGCAATCAGATCTGCCGATACACCCCAACTGAGGTTCCAAACTACCTCTTCAAAGAGATGCAAACTTGATGGAACCCATGCCTCATTATTGCTACCCGAATTGGACCAGATTAGGACTCGACGATCGTTTCCTCCCGAAGCAATCTTCATGGTCGAGCTTCCAGTACTTGGTGCCCAAGCCACAACTTGAACCCAGTCAGAATGCCCTAAAAGTGTGTCCTCCTTCAACCACACCTCATCGTCATCGACTCTGCAGTATAGTAAAGTTATTTGAGGATTGATACTTGCACTTGCACAACATTACAAGTAACCAAATTGTACCTCCAAATTTTGACCCTTGAATCATTTCCACCCGTTACAAATCGTTTGTTGCTGCCATTTGCATAAGACGTATGCTTAGAAAAGTGACACCAACTCACCGAATTGCAACCCATCTATCATTCACATTCAGTTACAAATGGCATTGTATTTATCATCATACGTATGCACACAAAATCTTACTGAATGTGCATCCGGGATCATAATAGTAGACCAACGATTTTCCGAGAACGACGAGACAGATAAGCTCGTATCTGAGCTTCCGCATGCAAGGACTAGCCCAAATTCTGGAGGTGCCCAACTGACACAGTTAACTGCAATACAAAAATTCAATTAGGTACTTCAAATATGTTCATCTGAAGTGACCGCTTCTCAATTTGAAATAATTGAGCTTTTCTCTTACCAGAAGATTTATGACCATCATAAATAAACTGTTTCTCCCACTTTGGTGAATTTTGACCACCAGGCGTAGTACGTGGGTATGACGACGAATGACCGGTGGTACCTGGAATCACCTCTTTCCATACAATCACTGTTCGATCATCAGAGCACGAAGCCAATACATTTCCGAATTTATGATGAGCCCAAGACAATTGCAGCACCTGTAATAATGTATGGTGTAAATGAAAGCAGTACCATGAATCAAACTTTACAACAATTACAACCAGCAAATTAAATGCGAAACTCCAAAATCCACTTATATTACAGCTCACCTCCCCTTGATGTCCGTTTAGTTCTGCTGTCTTCTTTTGGTAACCTGAGTTCGTATTAATTTCGAAAATCCGTATCGCCTTATCAGCGGAAGCGGTAGCTAGGGTATTTCCAAGGAAATTCAGTCGGGCATCATGCTGTGAAATTAAAAACGTACAATTACCGGCGACGCTGTCACAAGCGCAACTGCATTACACAAACCACAAATAAACGTGATTGTATTTTTGATGACACACAATAAATACATGCAGTTGTGTAACAGATTCAAGATTTAAAAAACATAAGGACTTTACAATCATATCTTCGTGACCGGTTTTCACGTTCATGGTGGATTTGTTTCTTTTGTTCTTCCGGCTTCGGTTTGAAGAGGTAGAAGTCGCCTGGATTAAGTTTGTATCATTTGAATGGTTGGTCGAAATCGACAGCTTTTGCGGTGAGGATTCCATGCAAATGCCCAATGCTTTCGCCATCGTGGGAGTCCCTTGAATCCCGGGAGAACTGTGTAAAGGAATCAGTTGCTTGTCACGTCCCACCCAAGGTTTTTAGACAATTTGTGTTTTCTACCCCCTCCGCTCTAGACAGGTTACGCAGAACGGAGCGTTTTGGAAAAACAACAAACTTTTTGGCAGAAGGCTGAGATATTCCGCCAACTTAACGTAATTTTTTTATGATTCAAAAGAAAATTAACTAAATGAAACTTAGTCATGAAATTTGTCTGAATTTCGTTTCATTGATAAATAATTACTAGGAGTCCTGAAAATTTTGGTTGACATGGTGATAAAAAAAGTTCGGAATTTTTTAAAAGCACTCCGTTCTGTGTAACCTGTCTAGCAAGAAGAAAGGGGGAGGAGGAGGGGGGGGAGAACACAATATGTCTATCAGCCTTGGTTCACAGTTCACACACACTCCAAATACCAGTACCACAACTACAGAACAGACCATTCTCTGCGATAACTACAACTTTAAAGTAAAGCAAACGGTATCAAAATAAAGAAAATACGTACAACTCAGAATCCCGATTTGAATGCATCTCTATTAACAGTGGATCCTTCGTTACTATTCTTATACTCCCTTCCTTGTTGACACTGATTATTCCCACAAGAATCCGCTGATAAGGTCACACGTCACAGCGGTCAAAAAAGCAGTGTATTTTTTGCAAAGATTGTTTGAGTTGTGTCGTGGCGGTGGGAGCCACACTAAATGGAACTACCCTTCTTAACTTTCCTCTGTTTTGTGTCCGTACCAATAAGAATTGAAATTCTACAGTAGTAAAGGTTTGAGAATATTAGTTTATTCAATGAAAACTATCAGCTATTTTACAGAGCTCCTTTCTCGGTGGAGGTTACTTCAGATCCAACATCAACTCAAGGAGGGCAATAGGCGACAAAGCTTCAACTCCACTGGATTTCCAATCAAAGTCAATCCAGACAATCTCAAGTTTCTGCTTTCCCCTGTAAATGTAGTGGATTTGAACCGGTCTACATCATATACGAGTAATCCGCCTTCGTCTTCCGTCCGACGAAGGCGGATTACTCGTACATGGGTCTACATGAGAAATGACTAAACAAAGAGACAAACTCTCCAATCAATGGTAGCCTGAATTTAACGAGAAATTCATCAACGGTTTTCAATTTCCAGAAGCAATGTTTGTCTGTCTTGGTTATTGGAAAAGTAGATGCATATTTCTCTGGATTTTCTTATCTAACCTCTAACCAACATACAAACACGACAGGTACCCTAAGGATGTCCATGAAAATGTCTCCTCAAATTTTTTAGCAACTTTTAAAACGTAGTACAGCAGCTTTCGGCATTAGGTCACCTTCGATCAGAAGAATGACAAGATTTTAATAAAAAATCATTAAAATTGTAGATACAAAATGTGGACTAGAATTCCACTAGACTTTCTGGGCTCTCCGAATCTCTGGACAATAGAGGCGGTTGGATTTCAAGTCGTTACGTCTTCAAGGGTCATCTTTGAGTCTAATGGGAGGTTATGATGATGAGGTATGGGTGTCTTGGTGAGGGACTTGAAGACTTTTAAAGCAAAGTCAAACTTATGAGCTCATAAGACAAGATACTGATACACAGCTTCCCATACTCTGTTTTTTAAGCTTAGGGAAGGAAGCCCTGATATTTAAGCACACTTGACTTTTTGTACTGAAACCACATCATGATGAAATATTTCTCTTGTCATCCGTTTTTTTACGACACGGAAATTAGGGTCATAGAACACGAAATAACTCAGGTAGGTATGAAACACGGGCTGCATTTACCCTCCTGGTTGTTTCAACTGATTCACTGATTGTTAAGGAAGATGAGTGGTAACTCTACACTGAGGCATGTCGTTATTATCCCTAACTTGTCCTATGCTTGCTTGCATACACACGGGATGGAATTCCTTGATAAACGTATCAGTCTACCTGTCCCTATTTAATTAGTTCTGTGTTTTCAGTGATTTCCATTTGGTGAGTTTTGAGAGTTTGAAGTCATAAGCTCCGTTGAATTCTCGGAATTCACGGAGTTGTAAGGATAGGTGTCATCTTGGTATAGGAAGGTCTACAGATTGGGGTTCCAAAATATAAAGATAATGCTAAATTTGACATGACATGACATGGATAACGTTTCGAAATTTATTTCGCCGTTCTCCTAAGATGTGGGGGAAGTCTGAAGTTGACAGCTGTCTTCTTAACAGTGGAACTGCTGTCGTTGACGTCGATCTTGGTCAATTATGAACGTTTTCAAAGGTTTTAATTGGTTGAGATCTATATTGTAATCTGAAAAATAATTGGGAGAGAATAATACATGATTTTGATGAACGCTGTAGTTTTAAAGACACAAACATTGAACTCTGGTAACAGGTAGCGTGGCCAAGTTTATGCCCGAATGTTAGGTCAATCCATCCAAGAAGTTACATTTCTCAAGAATATTATTGAAAAGTAAATTAATTACAAGTTTCCTCTCCTCAGATCTCAATCCATAAAACTCCTATTATCGAAAGCCTCCAAACACAGAATAGTACGTCCTTGACCAATTTCTACCGATTGTGCATTTCACACATCTCCTAAAGTGTAGCACGGACGAGTTAACAGCTTTTTTATTACTTCTCTGCCCTAATCGCTTATAAATATATTGTCATCTCGTAACATTCGAAAAGAGATAAATTCCATCTGCAAGGCAATGATTTATTATTCAATGAGGAAAGTAATAGTTCATGAGGTAAATTGAATTTCTACTCTCCTCAATCTTCTGAGCTCATATCTTCTGTCAAGTTCACCTTAAAGTTTTGTTCCGTCTTCAGAGCCTCCAGAATGTAAAACCAAGGTGCAGAGGATACTCCAAAATCCGAAATTCAATGTTCAAAAAAGTGTATATGGAATTGAATCCAGGCTGAGCTCGGTGAGATGTTGCTTTACATCTCATACAGTCTACCTGAGCTCAAGTACCTTATTATTACATCCAATGCTTCAATACTTCAGCATTTCATATTTCAATCCACAGACAGTTTTGGGTTTGGATAATGACAGAGAAATCATCACCAAGGGTTGATGATTTTACTCCTTTTAAGGCTAAAACATGAGTGTAAAAATCTTTGTCGGCCAATACGAATAATACGAACACCTCATCTCCTCTCCCTTTCGAATTCAATTCCATACAACTCCTCCGGTCTCTCTTTTAGTGCTGATCTTCTACTGCACAGGGGATTACTAATCCCTCTCTTTAAAACAGTCAGATTAAAAGTCAAGAAACAAATTGTGCTTTGTAGAATTCTAGAGCGTGGGATCCTCATATGGGAAGATACATACAGAACACTTGTTCATTTTAAACCTGGACCATCAAGTCGAATTGTAATTTCTTCCATCATCTCATCATCACATCTTTCCTTAAACCTATTTTTCTCTTTGGATATTTTGATATTTGGAATTCGGATCTCTGAGTCCTCCAACAGTTTTATTATTATAGTCTCATCTAGATTTAAAAAAAACAGATGTGCAATACACTAAAGGGATCCTTTTTAGGTATGAAGTTACGTATGAAAGGTGATGGGTAAGTAAGTGCGAGATGAGATGATGTTTTTAAGAGTTTATAAGAAGAAAGATGATGTTGGAAGTTTGGAAGGTCGGGACACTGTAAGAATGTGGAACGGTTGGGATGAGTTTCCATAGTGGATTTCATATTATGCGTCTTATTAACCTCATGATGTATGAGAGTAACATGACATCCCTTGTAAATTTTTTTGATAAATCACCCGTCACTTACTGTATAATATGTTTACAGACTTTTCCAACATCTACCAAATCCAATCAATCCTTTTACACAAAAATTTCACCCTGTCTTCCCTTTTACGACTAGGTATTTGCCAGCTTAAAATCTATATGGGAAGTTGGGTGAAGGGACTTGTAAATATCGTATGTAGATAGGTTTCTGTAAGTCAATGGATGGATACGGCGATGTTTTTAAGTGTATATGTAGCCGAGAGCCAGAAGACAAATTGGAATTGAGCTATTTGAAAGTATAAATCTTGTCTGTAGTTAGCGAAGAGGGAAGGTGTACTCTCTGAAATAAAAAACACTTTGACCAAGTGTAAATTTTGGACAGAAACACAGAGAGAGAGAGAGTCCCTAAAGGAACATGATAATTTTATGTGTCTATTGATGAGAGTTCTTTCGGCTTGACTTGCAACTGCTCATTTTACCTGTCCAAAATTTCACCTGGCATTAATAATCCTGTTTCAAGTCTCCTCCCTCTAAACTGCTTCGTAAAGGTTTCAAACTCGAGGATTTTAAACTCAGATACTACAATACCTCGAGAATGAACTTTGATCGCTAAACCTTGTAAGCCATCCATCGGACAAAGATAACTTTAGGGGTTGGCCAGAAGTCATCGAGTCTTCAAGTCTTCAAATCTTCGATTCAGCTATTAGCTGCAGAGGTAATCACTTTTTAGATATGCAAACCAAAACCCTTACCAGAGTTCGACATCCGACTTCGACATTTGAGATGGATCGAGATTCAGATTTTCAGATACAGATCCGTCATTATCTCTCTAGGATTAGCTTATAGCATTATTATACGTATTGAATAATGCGAGGATTTAAAATTAGTGGATGGATGTTGCATATAAGGATATTTTTCAAAAGTTTTTGTTATATAAAGCAACTGCCAATAAATGGGTCATAAGTCATCAAGGAGAGAAGATTGCATCAAAAATTCTACTCCATTTATGGAATCGCACGAGTCATCATCCCCCCCAATTAAAGCAACTCTGACAAGAACAAAACATTATTTCATCCCTTCCATTACATAGTTGTATGTATCTCTATCTACACTTTAAAGTCCATACTCATTAATAACATCTTTATTTCAAATACAACCCTCTAGAATATAATATAAGGCAGTGGAATATGAAAGTGATCCATAAGCAGTTGAACATTTAAAATCTTAAAAATCCTCACTTCCCGTGTAGAGTCTAGATTCTAGAAATAACTTTATCTCACTCTGAAATCAATAAGCCAATTATAATTTAATGCAAAGACACAGTTGAGTATAAAGCTATAGCTAAAATAAAAAATACAGGTGAGTAAATTTTAGTAAATAGTGAGAGACAGACAATCCTATCAAAATTCCGAAATTACCAAACAAAAAACCTTATCCATACAACATAGATACAGAAATGAACATAAAATGCGAGGACTATCAAAACTAACTATAGTAGACAGGATTTAGTTCAGTTTCAATCTGTATGTGGTTATCATCGTTATTATTATGACCATCTTAAAAAGGAGACGCTAACCTCTCATCATATAAATAACTTCGAAGATTAACCTAGTTTTACTTTTTTGATTTAAAAACATTATCAAATTTAAAAAAAATTCAATTTGTAGCTATTTGTGCTTGCTGATATGTTGCAATATAGGGTATGCATAAGAAACGGCAAAAGACTCGGTTGACCCAATGGTTTCTGACAACTTCAACCGTGTTGCTTATGAAAGAAGACTGTCGTACTTTTGAATTTCTATGAATTGTTTATTTGCTACAAGGATTGTAAGTAGGTATATGCAAGGATGCATATAATATATATTATCGTAGGTACTAATAATATGTGGGAAGAATCAGTCTCATCCTCCATTCTAACAATTGAAAGATAAGGCTGTCTCTGTCTTCTCCTCTTACGGTTCAAATTATCCAGCTCGTTTCTTCCTAATGGGCATGTAATACATTTTCCAATTGTTCTCCTCCAAGGAACAAAGTCACATTCAACTCATCCTCTCGTCTACTCTGTATTTTTCATATGTTTTCATACTTTTATATTATTAAGGAAAATAGGTGCATACAAAGAGATACAATATGGAAATACGCATATAGACCTGCTTTGACTTTTGAGTAGTTGGTTCTTTGATGGTTCGAAAGGTTCGGAACGTCGAATCAGAAGAAGCTGGAGGGATCATAAGAGTGCCAGAGTCAAGAGTAAAATCCTAAACATCTTTATGAGGATGTCAGGGGAAATGCATAAAAATGTCTCAATGTCTGCCCTGTCTTGAACATTCGAACTCTGAAATCGTGTTAAATCAATTTGAAGGAAAAGAACAAATATTCATTTGAAGGCCTTCAAAAATCAACAAATTACTATATTCAATAAACCCTGTCCATCCTCCTTAATAAAACGTTCGGGTTTTCTAATGACTAGGAAAGTCTTTAAGGAGGATGGGACGAGTTAAACTTTGAAATGTTGGATAAAAATTTCTGCCTTTAACTTTACCATATTTTCAACATTGATTTCATTTCTCAGCATCATAGCCTCCAGTTAGGGCTTAAGGGAATTGCTTATGGATTATGGATTGGTATGAGATTATTTTTCAAAACTATGAGCAGATATACTGCCTATATGTTGCTCTTATTCTGTTCCCTAGTTGTGAATCTGACAACAGAGACTAAGTTTACTGAATTGGTCTTAAATATAATAATTAACCTGTGTGAACCATTCATTACAGGATGCAGCTTAAAGGCACCAAATGTGTGATTCTGCCATTTCCATTACATTTCCCAAAAGGGCTAATTTCTGTAATAACTCATTGGATTTCTTTAACCTTGTTCTACCATTTAATTTTGGTCGTCTTCAGTCAGTCTTTTAGTCGAGGGAAAAAAACTATTCCTAATTTGTCCATACTCCTCAATAATTCTTGTTCAGAGTCTAGAGTTCAAGAGTTCTAGAGCAGCTGCAAATACGAATGCCACAGCCTTTTTCGTTGGCCTGTATAAATCGTATATAGTGTTGATTGGATTATGCGGAGCAAGTTGTTTATAATTTATAAATGATGAGAGGGGCTTGCGTGATAATGGGCCATTGGAGATGAGGTGAAGGCATGAAATCGACATATTTATCTCCCTTTGGAATTAAGAATAAAAACCAATGTCATAACAAATGACAATCTTTAATATTTCTATAAAGTATTTACGACCAATAATTCTATTGGCCGTACGGGTTCTAAAGAGGAAGTACGTAGACGTTGGTTGTTGGACGTCGAGACCAAATAGAGGTGAGTTTGGTCCGTTTGGTGTGTAGAGTTTGGAGGCATCCCACCATGATTTATGGATTACTGATCACCATCATCAGCAATGATCATGCAAAGTAGGAGAGAACTATGCAAAGGTATTTAGGCATAATGCTAAGACGCTATGAGGATTACACACACGTTTCCCTACCTATTTGTTATCTAAGAGTTCTTAAATTCTAGAGCGAGAGTACTTTAGCACCCTGGCAGGCACAAATGGCTCATAAACAATAATAAGGTTGCAAATAATAGGCTAAAAAGTTTTAATAGTATTTGGCCATTTCTGTACATGCTGCCAGTCGTATATTATTATTACACATCAGGAATTGGACAGGGAAGGATGCGAGTTGGATGTACATATTGAATGTTTGGATGATTACGAGCTACGCACTTAATTTGATCACAGAGTGATGTAATTACATTAAACTTTTCGTGTTTGACATTTGAGGAATTCGTTCCTTCTTCGGACTTTTGTCAGGAATTTAATTGTTTTATACTTAAGTCAGCTATATTTTAGCTTAGAGGTCTAGAAAGATAATGATTTGAAGCATTAGTGATTTATTAAGAGGATAATAAAATGAAAGCTGCAGCAAATGTGGAGGTCGATAAAAAACAGTGGATGTTCCTCGGACGCGGATCTCAATTTGTGCCTGCTACTGAAGCTGTGGAAAGGTATCGTCCGTCAATATTTAAAATTTAAATAAAAAATAAAAAATCCTTTTAACCTGAGACTGTGATGTGATTATGAAATGATTATGTTGAGCCGCATTGTCAATATGAGGGGTAAACAGTGTCAAATACCACGAGTAAGAAGTTAGTTCCTTCACAAAGAGGTCGTAATGCCAATGATGATCTTTCAAGGTTCTTCCCATTCGACAGCAAATGATTTGTTATCTTCCTGTTCTTCCTTGGCTTTTTCTTCAACATCCTGCAAGTTGCATCGTTTCATGTCCTTATTTGAAAACCTTGTTTTCAAGCAACTGAAATTCTGCATACAGCTGGAGTAAGGTTCTAATAAGTCCAGAGCTCATGTTTAACTGTTAAACATGACTAGTTTGGCCGTCGACCTTGTTATACAAGCTACAACAGAACAGAATTCATATTACAACGACTAAATTCAATCGTATGATGTTGGCTATTATATTTCAATTTTCAATATGGAATGTTTTAGTTTCCCAATAATTTTACATTTTTTAGTATCCAACTGCAACTTTTACAACCCCCAATGACTTTCCATCGATCAATATTTCTAATTCATCTAGTTACCTCATAAGAAGTTTGTTTGCCATTGTTTAATTAAGGCATATTAATAAAGTAACGTTAAGGTTTATTTTGAAGTTAGTTTTAGGCATAAGTTTAAGATTGTTGCCACCTGTGGAAGACCAGACTTATTTTGTTTGAACAGATGTATGACACTATAAATCAACAACAATAACAAATCGATAATTACAAATAATAACGCCACGAATAAAATGTAAATTGACTGAATTCATGAGAAAGCATACCCAGAGAGGCGTTTACAGTTTAGAACATATTATGAAATGAAGAGGCTGTTTTTAATTTAAAATCTCAACCAGGCAGTCTACAGTCAACTCCAAACGGTAGCCCAAAAGCGTCTGCTGACAAGCTCCCTTATCTAACTATCAAACTATCATGAACTCATCCGTGTATATCTACCTCCCTGCTGGATTTGAGATCCCAGCTTCATTTCCATCTTCATTAAATCAGCAGTCCATTAACAAACTCATCCACTTTTTCATCCACTTCATAATGTTCATACGCCTGTTTCAGATCAGACGCATGCAAGTCAAGTGGATTCAAAGTTTAAATCAGTAAAAAATACAGGCCGGTTTCATTCTCAACAAGCCTTCAAAACGAAGCTGAGTCTTAGAACCCCACAGGTCATGAAAGTCACGATATCTCATTGACCTATGAAACACATTTGAGAATCCCCTGATGGTCCTTTGCATATTGACCAGACCATTTAACCTTATTGGCCTATTTATGATGTCATTCTAAATCCGGACAGGACTTCTCCTGACTTCCAAATATAAATGGTAGAGAGTGAAAAGGATGAGTTAAAAGATTATGAGAATCTGTCTTCAGTAGTCACTGTGCCTTGCGTGCTTGATGCATAGGTGGGCACCGCCCTCCGCCCTCCGCCCTCCGCCCTCCGCCCTCCAGCTGAAAAAAAATCCCTCCGCCCTCC
>JAQFZA010000709.1:0-14231 GCA_034695115.1 Desoria olivacea | reverse complement strand
GGAGACCAGCATTATTAATTTAGCAATTACAAATTGTATGTTGATTCGGGAAAGACAATAAAGGAAAAGTTCAAGTTCAAGTTCAAGTTCAAGACCCCGACGGGGGCTTTAATGCTTATTAATGTACATTCACAACATATGGGATCGAGAAATTAAAACAAAATATACTACGAGTAATTCTGGTCAATATTCAGAAGGGTAATAAAGCATAATAGTTAGAAGTAAATCATACATTTTTAAGAAACAGTAAGGTCAAAAAAAGACTTGATTTTCACATTGTGTAGCTTTTTTTTCAACTTAGAACGTTTCCACGATGAGTAAACAATAATATGATAGATAATGACTACTATTGCAATCAATTTGCAAACTTTAAACGTAATAAAATAGTTCATTACCTAGAGAAGTACAAATGTCTGTGTTGTTCCTCCCAATCTTGATAATTTATACCAAATTTACAGAAGAAGTTTACAGAAAGTATAGAAGGACTCGGAGTTAAGCATGCCATTAAACTTCTATTTATTTCAAGCTGGAGACTTTTTTTTTTACAAAAGTTACAATCCTGCATTCTTGGCTCCAAAAACAAAGGCGAATTAATGTGTAAAACTTGTATGTTACATGTGTAGACAGCTTTTTCTACGTTTGTGCGGTTTAATTTATTAAACTGCTAAAATACTAAAAATTGAAAATTTGTAGATTCTCACACACTTTAGGTACTAAGATAATTTACGAACATTTATGAAAATGACTGATAATGAATGAAAGTGAATTAAAAAATCCTGCTTTCAGTTAAAATTGTGTGTATTTGAAATTTTAGTCGACAGATTTGAGCATGGTAACCCTATTTTGAGGAGTGTTGATTATTGATTATAGGTGGACCATTGCAATTAGGAACCAGTATCAATGGGTAATGCTGAATGATTTCTATTTTTTCATGTCTCCCAAAAATATGAAAGGTAATGAATATTACAAATAAAATGAAAACAATGCCGATCGTATATAGTATAACGTTGACTGGATATGGGGTACTGAAGTCGCTGTAGACATTCCCAATTTTTTCTAGAGTATGGTTTAATTGTTGTATTGGCGAAATAATTACTTCCATTGTTGATACTTTGAGATTCGAATCCAATTTTAACTGCATAAATGACTTACGGTGTAGTGTTTCTTTTCGTCACTTTTTCTGGAAAAATATGTCTGCAAGGGATACAAATAAAAAACAATATAGAGTCCCAGGGTCTACTCCAGTCTAAAATCTTTGAAAAACGTTACCTGAAGTTATAAACAAAAGTGACAAAATACTGAAATATGATGATTTTTCTGAAAGCAACAAAACAATTATTTTCATTAGAACAAATTTTAAATTCATATGCTTGCTTTTTTACAATTCAAAATCCACATCTCTTTTCAGAATGGTGAAAATCATGTTCTTTCAAAGAATTTGACAAACTTTAATATCAATTTTGGTTTGCTCAATTTGAAAACAATCCAGGAAAAAGTTAAAATTTTCCAAAATTTCTGAACAATCTGAAATAAAATTATTTTTAATTTGAATGATAGTTACATTGAAGTTTTTACTTCACTTTTTACGCGATTTCATTATGTATAAATGGCAAAAATTAAGTCCTGAATGACTAATTAACTACAATCCCATTTTTGTCAATACGCCTTTTAATTTTTTTTTCAAGGATCAAAATTCTAAATCCGATCCGATGATCCAAGGTAAAAATCAGATTGGCTCATTAAAGAGGCGTTACACAAAATATAAAATAAATAAAACTGTAACCTAGGATTTGGATTTTTTAATTTTAATTGCTTGAATACTATTAAATTTTACAACTGTGGTCTACCCGTATTAATTTGGAATAATTACCGTTATGTATTGCTTGTCGAATTTCGAGAAATATTGTATATACTTTAGGGACATTAGCTATATAATTTTGAATTCCCCGGTTCGAAGAAAGTCTTCTTAATGCCCACTGCAAGTTGGGAATTGTTACATTTATTACCATGTGTAGGGAAGAAAAGTACAAACTTTTTGATTGCGGTTCTTAACTTCGTGCAATATCCATAAAGGTTGGCGATGCAATGAGTAGAAGTGTATTTTAACTTCCAGCAAAGGTAGATTTCCTTTCGAAAAGCACTTATTCTTGTAATTATATGCTTGCAGTACAAATAAGATATGCAAATGTGGACTTCCTTAACCTCAGAATGAGTGTAAAAAGTAGCAGTCTTTGTGGAATGATATTAATGCATGTCAAATGGGATGACGGCATTGTGTTTGTTTGCTTGAGGGATTGTGATGTGATTGTTTGAGCGAAATCAGACGGCGAACAAGTGTCTTTTTCCGTGGATTTTCGTAGTTAAGGGGGGATGTGACGGGTTGATGTGCCGTTGAGCTAACGATAGCGAGGTCTTACGGAAAATGGGTGTGGATCTCCGTAGTTGAGGAGGAATGTGAAAGGGTTGTCTGGGTGCCGTTGAGCGAGCGACTGCGAGGTCAAAAGGCAAATGAGTGAGGATTTCCGTAGTTAAGGGGGGATGTGACGGGGTGTTTGTGTGCCGTTGATCGAGCGATAGCGAGGTCTTACGGAAAATGGGTGTTGATTTGCGTAGATGAGAGGTAATGTGTAAGGGGTGAATGGGTGCCGTTAAGCGAGCGACAGCGAGGTCATACGGTAAATGGGTGTGGATTTCCGTAGGTAAGGGGGGATGTGACGGGATGATTGTGTGCCGTTGATCGAGCGATAGCGATGTCATAAGGCAAATCGGTGTGGCTTTCCGTAGTTGGGTGGGGATGTGTAATGCTGATTCGGGGCCGTTGATCGAGCGACAGCGAGGTCATAAGGCAAATGGGTGTGGCTTTTTGTAGTTGTGAAGGGATGTGTGAGGCTGATTGGGGGCCGTTGATCGAGGGATAGCGAGGTCATAAAGCAAATCAGTGTGGCTTTCCGTAGTTGAGTGGGGATGTGTAGGGCTGATTGTGTGCCGTTGATCGAGCAACAGCGAGGTCATAAGGCAAATGGGTGTGGCTTTTTGTAGTAGTGAAGGGATGTGTGAGGCTGATTGGGGACCGTTGATCGAGCGATAGCGAGGTCACAAGGCAAATGGGAATGACTTTCCGTAGTTGAGGGGGAATGTGCAGGGGTGATTGTTTGCCGATAAACGAGCGAAAGCGAAGTCATAAGGGAAATGGGTGTGGATTTCGGTAGTTAAGGGGGAATGTGTAAGGGATGTTAGGGTGCCGTAGAGCGAGCGACAGCGAGGTCATACCTTAAATGGGTGTGGATTTCCTTAGGTAAGGTTGAAGGTCATACGGCAAATGGGTGTAGATTTCCGTAGTTGAGGATTAATGTGTAAGGGGTGATTAGGTGCCATGGAGCAAACGACAGCGAGATCAGACGGCAATTGGGTGTCTATTTCCGTCGATTTTTGTAGTTAAGGGGGGATGTAACGGATTAATGTGCCGTTGAGCGAGCGACAGCGAGGTCATACGGCAAATTTGTGAGGATTTTCGTAGGTAAGGGGGAGGTCATTAGGCAAATGGGTGTGGCTTTTTGTAGTTGTGAAGGAATGTGGGAGGCTGATTGGGGGCCGTTGATCGAGCGATAGCGAGGTCATAAGGCAAATCAGTGTGGCTTTCCGTAGTTGAGTGGGGATGTGTAGGGCTGATTGGGGGCCGTTAATTGAGCGATTGCGGGGTCACAAGGCAAATGGGAATGACTTTCCTAAGTTGAGGGTGAATGTGCAGGGGTGATTGTTTGCCGATAAACGAACGAAAGCGAAGTCATAAGGGAAATGGGTGTGGATTTCCGTTGTTAAGGGGGAATGTGAAAGGGATGTTAGGGTGCCGTGGAGCGAGCGACAGCGAGGTCATATGGTAAATGGGTGTGGATTTCTGTTGGTAAAGGGGGAGGTCATACGGCAAATGGGTGTGGATTTCCGCAGTTGAGGATTAATTTGTAAGGGGTGATTGGGTGCCATTGAGCGAGCGACAGCGAGATCAGACGGCAATTGGGTGTCTATTACCGTCGATTTTCGTAGTTAAGGGGGGGTATAGGAGACAATTGGCTGAGCGTTAAAGCGAGGAGATGAGGAAACAAATGGAAAAAGACATTGCAGATGCACAGGGTCATAGATAGTTCAGGAGACGTAAGGAAACATTGATTCTAATAAACACCCTTCTTCCGATCAGTGCCGTGTCGGGTGTGACGCTAGTAAAAAAAAAATAAGAGCGACCCGTGGATGTTCCTATTTATGTCTACACATATGTACTGTCAATCATTTTAGAGCCTGCGACGGGTTAAACCACTGCACTGGCTCTACTAACCTGGGACGGGTTAAACCACATGGCTGTGACTGCCTTCCTTCTCTCTTCATAAACCCGCGAACTTACATGTAAATAAGTATTAGACCCAATATTTAATCCCACCCATAAATTTTAGGTTTATCCTACGGATTAGTTAGCCTGAATCCACAACACTTCATTGTTCGTATTTCATCGTTCGTCATCATTCGTATCGATGGATTCATGTTGACTTTAACCCTATAATTTACGTCAAACACTTGCATGAATTCTACGATGTATTGTCTTATTTGCTGAGGTTTGTAATGATACAATTAAAAAAATAATAAAATCATCAAGCAACAGACGATAGGCCAACCATCAATGAAATCGAATATATCATCATAATAAAGATTAATGACTACGGTCGGTCTAATCTAAATCTTTCCAAAGGTTGGGCCCCAACAAACGTTAATACTTCGAGTGACATTTTTTCATGCAATGCCATATTTCATTAATAACTTATATATTTTCCTTTTTGAGCAATTAACATAAGGTTATTTCTCTTTTTGTAATGTAATTAAAGAAGCTCATTTCCTAAAATGGATATCTTACGTTTTTGTTATTTGTTTTCAATTATCAAGAATAAAATGTTTTTTGTTTGTTATGATCCATTATCCCCCGAAAGCTCATCTGGTGTAATTGTTATGGTGTTTGACTAGAGTAAATATTAGATCTGCAGCAAGGATTATCTATTTGATATATGTTCGATTGCTTGAGTTATGAATAGTACCCCAGATTTCAATAATTTTTTAAATTGTTATATATTTAAATGAGCATAGCTAAACTTTATCTAGGCATTTATTGATTTGAGTCTGAATCATGTAAAAATACATGTTCAACAGCTTACCATACTCATTCTAACGACCTAACAGTCATAACCTACACAAACAAGAATGTGAAGATGAATTTAGCAACACGCTTGTTTCAATTAGTAATACTTCCAATCCTCCATACGAGTGGTGGTGGGTTTTTTCACCAAACTGCAAAGGATGTTGGGCTCTCAGCCTCAATGGAATTTAGATCAGCCGTTGACGATTCTGCTAACACAGCGGAAATAATTGTTGACAATCTTACTGCTCAGGTAAACACAATGAATAGGGAGGTACAAAACACCGTAAACAATGTATTTGAATTGACGGAATCAGTAATATCCGGTTTCAGCAGTGTCATAACAAACTTTACTGATAACTTGAAAATCAGGATGGACAGTAAGGATCTGAAAGATGTAGGCGCTGTAGGCATGAAAGAACTCGGTGATAGTATAAAAGCCCTATCAACTAACTGGGAGCTTCGATTGGCAACATCCGAATTCAAAAGTATTGGAGAAAACTCGGCCATCCAACTAAGGGAAGCCCTGCAGAAAATGCATTTAGAATTCAAATTTAGATTCAAATTCGATAAAAAAGTTGTCCAAATAATGTGGATTTTTTCAGGGTCGGCCATAGGAATTACACCGAGTATGTTGATTTAATTTATAACTTATTTTGTACATCAAACCAGGAACCCTTTTAAGTTGAATTTCATTTGAGGTCTGAGCTGATTTGTCCTTAGTGTCGTAGTTTGTTTCATCCTCCTTCGCCACTATGTTTAGCTTTATCTAATCCCTTCACATTTATTAAACTCCTTTTTAATCTAGTCCTCATGTATCAAAGTTTCCAACTGCTGCAACATAGATTAGGTTTACTTTTACTTCAGAATCGGGTTCCCCACCGCTCCTTTGTGTCTAACTATGGGAAAGGAGACCTTGTTATGCGGTTTGGACTTCATTGTTTACACTTCTTATATTTAATGCTTTAGGTCATGAGTAACAATTCATAAAGTTTAAAGCGATGTAAAAATAAAATTATTAAAATCACCCAACTGGGTACCATTACTTTTGGTTCGAGGCGAACATCGAAGCAACCACTCGTAAGATAACTTGGTTAGGAGGTTTCCCAGTTGTCAGGACCTCAGCTTCCATATGCTTCTGAATTTTTAGAAAAAGTAAGTACATGTGTCGTGAGACAGAAGGAACTCGAGTTTCCTTCTGATACAGTACAGAAGGAAACTTGGCCAAGTTTCCTTCTGAGACAGCTGAATCGTATCACAGAAGGTAACTACGGTGAGTTTCCTTCTGATACGGTGCAGAAGGAAACTTTTCCTTTCTTGGCTTGGTGAAGTTCATAATGTTTTATAAGCTGGAACCAAGACTTAAATCTAAATTTCTAAAACTAATTATCCAATAATTCAAATATTTTACGACGGTTTCTTAAGTTGGGACAACAAGTTTTTTTTAGCTTTACTTGCCAGAAAGGTTTTCTTGACCCCGATAAAAGAATAATTTATTGCTGGTTTAACTAACAGTCCTTCGCTAAAGAATTAAAATGCTTTTAATCTTAATCCTCATCTACTGAGTGAATGAAGTTAGCTGCCCTCTTGGAAACTCAAACTCCATTACAGTCCAAATTTGCACTCTGTGAATTTGACAACCTTCAAAAAAGTACCAGATAGGGTACCTTTGTAATTGAAGTTTGAATTATTTGTCCTAAGTGGAGTAGAATTAAAGTAATTGCATAAAGGCGTAAACAATTCCAACATGGCTAATTTTTCCAAAATTTTCACCACATTTATATAAGTCAGGGGTCATATTATTAGGAATGGGACTTTCCAGATGAGGAAAACTTAATAGGAATAAAGGCTATTTTTGGAAGCCCTGCAAAAGGAAGATTTGCGAGCAAAAAAACAGTTTATAAAATTAGGAACAATTTTAGAATTGTAGTTGATAACGATATTGACTGGGACGAGTAATAGCATTCTTAGTCTGCAGTGCTCCGTTGGTGTAATCAACGTAGGAAATCATGAAGATAAAGTGGGACCTAGGCTTGCTCATGATTTACATACGGAAGACTGGCTCATGTTATCTGTTTCTAAAATAAAGGCTTACCGATCGGTTACTTCATACTCAGCAGTAAATTCAGCAACCGGAAGCATTTGCAAGAGTAAATCGGATAAAAATTGTTGCTCAACGAAACGATGTTTTCTGAAATGTTCGAACTAACTTTCCGATTTTTAAATGTTTGAATTTGAAATATGAAATTTTAAATTGACTACCTCACTGGTATTTAATATATATTACTAGATTTGTAATAAGCTCCATGAGTTTATTTAACATAAATAATGAGTTTCACCAGTAAAGGAAAAGTTTCCTTCTGCACCGTATCAGAAGGAAACTCACCGTAGTTACCTTCTGTGATAGGATTCAGCTGTCTCAGAAGGGAACTTGGTCAAGATTCCTTCTGTACTGTATCAGAAGGAAACTCACTCTGGTATCCTTCTGTCATAGCATTAGGTTACCTCACCTTACCTAGATTACCTCGACAGAAATAAACTCGGTTTCCTTCCGTCGAGGGATCCTTCTGTCTCACGACACATGTTCTCTCCATATTTGGCGTTGTACAGAATTCTCTGCAGTGCCTTCATTAAAAGGGTCCGGTTTTCTACATGGTACGCCAGTGCTTAAACGGGCTGTGATGATCGTAAGACTGTCCGGTCGCCATTTTGGCCACTGTTGCTGTAAGGGCACAATTTGTGGAGCTAATAACACAGTTTAATTAAAAATTAACTACGCAGCTCAAACAAATGGATGACAAAACCCAAAATATCAATAATGGCGCTTACCTATTTGGACTATTGCTAGTGCAGGAGCCAGGTTAATTATAATTAGAAACATAATTCATATTTAATACATGAACCAGTGGAAGAATGTTTCTTTATCTTTTGCACATATATATAGTAAACAACATGAAAATAAGTATGGCAACAACACCAAGGGTTATTAGTACGTTGTCCCGTTGATAGAACATTCACGATGGAAGATATTTCGAATTTCGATGTCATTTCGTACATATCTACTTCTTTATGATGGTTCTCTTGTTGAACGAATGCTTCAGCCAATATTTGTATTTGTTTCTGGAGTTGGTTGACGGCAGTATTTACTTGATTAAGTTTTCTGCAAACGCATCGGTATTCTGTAGGTTTTTAGTTAATTGAGCAATATCCGAACGTAGGGACGAGGTTACCATATATACTCCAAATCCAACAATGGCTGTAAGGGTAACGGTTACAACAGTTGCCGTAATTGGTTCAAACCTTTTCTTTCTATTTCCAACCGGGCATATTTCTCTGATTTCTTCAATAAACAGTCGTTTTTACATAGTGTTGCATTCTGCAGTAGCGCTTCGAAGATATTTTGGATGAACTACGTCTCTCGTTAGTAAAGTACCAGAAGTCAGGAAATTTATTTGAATATTGTAATCGTTATATCCATATGTGATTGGCACGAAAACGAACGAACGACTCCCGCCATAGAACGGAATTATGTAATTTCGAATTTGTTATTCGTAAGGCACATAAACAGATGGCAAAAAATGTAGATTTTAATAAGAAGGTTACGGCCATCTTTTTACAAATAATAACATATAACAGGTTTGTGAGTAAGTCTTATAAAGGAAATACACAAAGTGGAAAAGCATTTGAAGCACTGATATCATATTGAGTACATAAATAGTACACTGCAGTAAAATATTCGATAATATTGTCGTCCAGTGCTATACTTTTCAAACTAGAAAGTTGTATTAGTCTGTCCTGATTAAACACGGTTAGAAAATATAAATATAATTATTGATGCTACTTCACACTTGGGTAGTAATACTTATATATTAAATTTTATTTTTTTAAGAATCCTTAAGTTAACAAGAACATAATATTAAATAAAATAAAAGTAAAGTTTTATTAAAAGGAATTTAAATGCTCACGAACGAAAGGGTCATTCGTAGCTTCTTGGAGAAGGCTTTAATTTATTTGTTTAGGCTAATGCGATTACCTCTCTCCGTCTGTCTGTGCATGAACTCTCGATGATGTTAAGCAATCATCACTACATTTGACACATAATGTGTTTAGATTAAAAGTAAGGACAAGTTCGGAGATAGGTAGGACGAGTGAAAGGGCTGACCCGTGATATTAGTTATTTTGGGTCAGAGCTGATTTGCCCTTAGTGTCGTAGTTTGTTTCATCCTCCTTCGCCATTATGTGTAGCTTTATCTAATCCATTCTCATTTATTAAACTCCTTTTTAATCTAGTCCTCATGTATCAAAGTTCTCAACTGCTGCAACATATATTAAGTTTACTTTAACTTCAGAATCGGGTTCCCCACCGCTCCAATGTGTCCATTCTATTAATGGTAAGGAGTTTAAAAAAGTAATTGATTATTGTGAGAATTGTGACACAGTGTCGTTTACCAAGAGGAATGCATTTGTAGTAGTCCTGTTCTCGTTAACATAAATTCGCAATAAATTTTACCTCAAAATCTATTACCTTTTATCGTAGGCTAATTGGTAAACGAAGTAATATTCTGCAGGTATGACAATTTATAACTATGAAAAAGGAGACATTGTTATGGGGTTTGGACTTCATGGTTTACACTTCTTATATTTTATGCTTTAGGTTCCGAGTAACAATTAACAAAGTTTAAAGCGATGTAAAGTAATAAAATTATTAAAATCACCCAACTGGGTACCATAACTTTTGGTTCGAGGTGAACATCTTGGAAGCACTGTTTTGCTCAATTCCGCGCCTATATATATTGTTGAATTACCGGAGCCTCTCGTGCTTCCTCTGCTTCTTGGCTTGCTGCATATCGCTCCTATTTACGTTTGTCCTTTAATTGTGGTCTGCTCTTTAAGCGTCTATGGTGCTATAGTTGGGGGCTCATTTACATCAAAAAAAAGGCACCAGACAGACATACAGACGGACGGACGGACAGACACGACGAGATAATAAGCTCGCTATCCTATTTATATAGGCGAGCTAATAAAGTAGTCAGCATATTAACAATACCTATTTCAATTTTGTAGTTTTGTACTAGCACATCAAAACTGATTTTGATCCTTGAAGGCTTGTTTGAATTTCGGCAACACTTCGCACTATAATTTCATTTCCAATGCAATTTGCCAGTTTATAAATTTTTAGACAAATCTTGTAATCAGGTAGGTGCCAGCGGATTGATTCACCCCGGGGGAACGCTCCTAACAATGATGTCATACAAACGCCTTTGATGAAATACAGTTTGTCATGATCCATGATGGGGAATTTTCCTGAAATTTGAAATGTGCTATAAATTAAAAGTCCATAAGGTTAAAATCTGCATTAGTGGCTTTCGTGAAAGTATTACCTAATTTGCTGGGACTGTAACGTTCATTGCAAGTTATCCAGTATCTTTTAAAATCCATCCCAGTTTCTTCTACGTTTTTTAGAATTTTTAAAAGCTCACATCTAGGAACAACATATTTTAACTCTAGTTCCAGAGCGGCGACTAACATGGGATATATAACCAAGTCTGGTTTAGCGATTTGAAGCAAAAATTTATATCTCTTCAGCTCATGGTGCATGGCTTCTGCTTTAACAGCTTGTTCGAAGCTTAACATCTTTTCAATATTTTCTTTTTCCGTGTCAACGATTTGGGAAATCGTAGCTGTTGTTGCGGATATTGGAACGGGATAAATCTCAACGGACTTCAGAAAGGACTGTAAATCGTCTTCAGGCGATCCAAAACCACCGTCAACATATAATAAACGATACTTCACAAAACCAGGATGTATATTTGTTGTAATGGAACGAAGTACATTAGGAGTGGGTGCAATTGGGATTTGAACGTCTTTATCATGGCCTATCACTTGAATTAGTTTTGATCCTACCTCTGCGTCTTGATACACATGGGACCCATATTGTTTAATAAAGTCATAATATTCTCCTTCAGCTCCGGCGTAACAGTTGGGCAGTTGGTTATATGAATTCCTGAGAGCGTTGGAAATATTAATTCTTCCCACTAATGAAGCTGAATACAATCTTATTTGATAGGTTGTAACCTAAATAACACAAGAACGCAATTAATACATGCCTCAACAACATTACATACAAATGTGATTTCGTTCAAACTAGTTTGCTAAACTTTAGATTACTAAACAAATACTACTACTAAGGTCTACTGCAAATTTAAAAAACTCTTAAGTTATACTTTATATCTACTGAAATATTTACTGCCGATGCTTAAGTGCCCATCTGTCACTGGTGAGCTTAGCTGTATTTAAAACGTTACAAACGTAAAAAGGAGCTCGCCTCAAGATTATAATTGAATAAATAAATAAATAAATAAATTTAATTGTTAGAATTGGGAGAAAGTTTTTGTCAGTTTTCCCCATCTAGTTTTTAAGGTTTCCCTGTTAATATTTTTGTTATTGCTATTTAAAAGAACTGAACTGTATATAAAACTGAGACACACAATAGTAACGTAAAATAAGGCTTACTGTAAAATGTAATTCATCTGATATCGTTGCGATATCTTCGTGTATCAGACTAATGATCTTCGGGACCTTTGATATCATATCCATGATTCCTCGGTATTTTGAAACAACTGTAACACCTTTTAACTGTCAGACATTCATGTAAGTTGAAAAAAGCGTTAATTTTAACGTTGTCGTGTACAATATTAAACTGCAACATTAATTTCATACCCGGCTACTCTTTTTTATGGTTGCAATTTGCACAGGATAATCAAACTTTCCATCGTATTTTCCATTAATGCAAGTCCATTCAAACCAAGGTCCAAAATTTGCAGGTCCATCGGATTGATAGATTTTCACCCAATTTAAATTTATAGGGTGATTCAGAATATCTAACCCTGGTCGTAAATTAACACAACGCAATGGACTGAAATTATAAATCAATAGTACTTTTCAATATCTCTTTTACGTATAATTATTCATTTAGCATTATGCATCATTAGGCAACTTTGAAGTTCTTACCTCGGAAGTTCATACTCGCCCGTTTTTATCAAGTTGATGTCCCGTTTTAACCTTAAAATATTATAATTGTATGATCTTTGAATATGTCGAGTGTTAGGAAACAGTCTAGACCAGTGGCATAGACTAGGAATAGTCTAAGGCTTGAAGTCTTAGGTAATTGTATGCTTAATTATTTGATAAATGTGTAGTTGTTATTTTGAGAAACGAATTCTTCCTCGTCAGCCGTCTTAGACAGTATAAATGCTGTAGTAACTTAAACAAGTAAAAGTGTGGACCATCCGATTTTGAAATTTTTACGAGAAAGTCAATTGAATATAGTCTATAGTCTATAGTAATATATATATAGTATATCTACCAATTTTGTTGATATTAAAACATTAAAAATAGTATCAGCATTTATTGGCATACTAACGTCACACCCGATGCGTTACTGGTTGGAAGAAGGGTGCTTATTAGAATCAATGTTTCCCCACATTCCCTGAACTATCAAAGACCCTGTGAATCTGCAATCTCTTTTACCAGTTGTCCCCTCAGCTCCTCGCTTTTCCGCTTAGCCAGCTGTATCTAATATACCTTTCTCAAGCCAGATATTTCATCTGCTTCGTTCCTTCTTTCCAAATTATTTCTTCACCCGTCCCCTGATCTCCCCCCTTTAATTACATCCAGAGACTTCACAACTCAAGACGCTTTCGCCTGTAGTGTCCTGGAAGTTTCGCCCGCGGATTTCTACAGGGGTGTCCTAAAGCTTCGCCCCCGGGATCCTTAAAGTTCTATATTTTGCTGTCCAAATCTAAATTCTACCCTTTTCAAGACTTTCAAAGTAGCTACTACAGACATTTCCAAATAACCCTACCTACTCTTAGCTCCAAATCTTGACCCCATTTTTCGTTTATACTGTCCTGATATTTTAACAAGCAACGTTCCAAGCAATATTTACCAATTGACTAGCTTGCTTTTTGCAGTTCTGGTCGATAGCTAACCGAATATCAACTTCATCCAGACTCATATCATACTTCTAATGTTGATGATAGCATATACTATGTAATTCCTTTGTGAATTTCTAAGTTGACTAGCACAAATGATTCAATACGTAAGGGGACCAGACATGTAATTATGATGCTGGCGAAAAAGTGTAATTTGATTTTAAAAAAAGGTCAGCAACTTTTTTCATGCTAATATCACATGCCTACGTAGAAGGCCCTTTGGGTACCCAAATACGGGTCTATGACAGGAGCTCGTAAACACGAACACCAAATCGCATAAACCTCGTCAACAAAATTCTCGTCAAGTTTATTTAACCAAATTTCGATTGCCAAAATGCTGATGCAAATGTTCATTAATCTCGTAAGCGTCGAAAATAATACATTTAAATGGTAAGTACTGTCGGCCGATACAAATCTACAAGAGCAGTTACTAGGGAATAAAGTGATCCGAGAAATGTCAGAAAGGAAAAGAGTGGAAATTTCTAAACAATATAATATCAGAGAATGAAACAGTTCTAACCAAATCAATATCAATTTAAAATTGCAAAACAGTAAATACCGGTGACTAATCGTTGGTAAAGAGGGGATTGAAGCTTCAACATCCGCATAATCCATATATCGGTGTGAGGTCGGCAACTTATTACACGAATGTACAACCGTATTCCAGCTACTGTAAGAGAGACTTAATGAATTTATCAAGTTTAAAGTAAACTGTATGAAACCAAAAATATGAAACCATACCAAAACAAAAGTGTGTTCAAGAATAATAACTGCATTTTAAGATGTCCTCCAGTAAAATCTAGAATGGTTTTATTTAAGGTGGATAACCTAAAACTACACAATAAACTCATTGAATACGCTAAAAAAAAATTTAACAACGTTCTGAAGAACTGTGTTATCCAGTACTGATGTATACAAATGTAGAAGACAAGGAGAAACTGACATAATGTAACCCACCCCTTTTTCATATTGTCGTCTCTCATGGAATGTTTTTTAGTCTGTCTATATGCATTATTCCTTGATATAGGCCCTTAAAGTATACACTGGAAGGCAGTCTTGTGTTT
>JAQFZA010000708.1:0-14235 GCA_034695115.1 Desoria olivacea | reverse complement strand
AGAGATGGTCAATTAGGTCAGCAACATAATCTAGTCTAAATATAATTGTGTTTGAGGGACAATGAATTTTACATGGCCTAATCAGAACTAGGGAAAAGAGTAAATGCAAACTGGATAGGGTAATGTGTTTTAATTGGATTAAGTTGACAGCAAATGCTTTAGGTTTACATAGGCATCTGGATTTTATTAAAAATATAAGGATTTTGACATGATAAAATACACAAAAGATTAAAAATAGATTTAGCATTAATATATGTATAAATACAATTGTATTGCTATATGGATGGAATATGGACGGTGGGAATAAGATGTAAGATTTAACTACATGCACTCTTCTTATGATGAAGAAGATGAGATTCGTCTGTAAAGCACATTTGGCATCTGAAGTATCATATTAAAAATAATTATAATTACTATACAACATCTGAGTTTTGATTGAGAGTTACAAATTGTCGATCCGAAGATTCTGCTGGAGTCTCTTTAGCACTGATTGAAAAATAGGGTGAGGCATGTACTCCTCGTCGAGGTCATCTACGAGTGTGACCTCACAATTAAAACTGACCTTCCTGTTCCCCGAGTCCACACTTTGTCTACTACTCGCACTCGTTTCGTACTCGTGAGGAGAGGCTCGTCTGGCTGTAGCTGCTGCGGATGATAAGGCAGAGAGATCTGGAACGGATAAGCTGAGGCTTGCTGGTGTCCCATTCTTCCCCCGGCGTTGATACTTCACTTTTCTTCTAACGGTTGCATATTTGTTATTAGCCATCATTGAGTCAGCCCCACCACCGGACATTGTATTGTGTTCACTGGGCTCCTGTGTTATCGTCTGTTTTGTTGGCAGACTTTCTCGAGCAAATGAAGATGAGGATGGGGATCGTGTATAGGAGTTTGCAGATGCACTACTCGAGCAATTGGAGCTGAATTCAGACCCTTGCCCGGAGTCGTTGTCCAGAGGCCAATTTTCGTATATCCTATGGTCGGATTCAAAGACGGGTTTGGTATTGTAATCTACGTGTCTTTTTGACGGTACTGGAGAGTTGTATTTAACAGGGAGGACCGGTGGGCTCATGGGAATTAGGTCGGACGGATGCTCCTCTTTGCAATAGAAACAAAAGTAGACGACAAAGCCATAAGTGATGGGATGAAAACGTGACTCTATCCATGTTTTATAAAGACTCAAGACTCTTCTGGAATCCATAAAAATCCATAAATCTAATCTTGAATGATGAAACAATGTTGCGTAGCCCCATTGTCGTGAATATAGGATGACTGCCTTCAGATGTAAATCTGTGATGGATTTGGACATCTCGAATATTAAATGAGGGCGAAGGCGGGCTGGTAATAAAGTGATGAGACTCCCCGGCGTTGGGTCTGTAAATGAAATCGGCAAAATTGCTGGCAAAGTGTTGAGAAGACGGAAAATCTTGGTTTGGCCATGGCAGTTTGGCTGTAAGAGATAACACGAGTAAATAAAGACTGTTGTTATTATCTATTAAATTGGTATTCTATCTGCAAACTCATAATAATTACCTGGACACAGAATTCTTCCGAGTCAAGGGCTGTTTTTATGGCAAATTCGAAGCTAGGCCAGTCGTTGCTTATGAGACTGGATGAGTCGATCTGCATAATATACTGGAGAAAAAAAAATGTTGATTACAATGTTACTGTAATTTTCTGCACGTCTTAAATTTCATATTAAAGCTGTCTTACCTGGGAGATCGATTCGACGTAATTAGTCGTTCGACAGTGAAGGCAAATTTTGGTTACATTGAACTCCGTATGAAGTTGTATTCCAGGAGGACCGTCCTGTGGAACTGGAGAGTAACAGGAAGGGGGGCTTGTTGTCCGATTACTTGCTGATGTTGTAACAGCCCCTTCCTCTAGCTGCCTAATAACCGATTCCTGCGTTTGAAAAATAATATATGACTACACTGAATCCAAAGCTATATTTTAAAACAGTAAATTTCGGTTGAAAGTTTGATAGATCAACTCACATAAATTACCGCGTGGGATACCGCGCTACCCTTAAAGGTCTTAAGCCGCCCAAGGTCCCCCCAGTTGATATCCTCAATTTTTGATTCAATAACATGATGAATGTGCGGTGGATCCAGTACTGACTCCCTCATTAAAAGGCTCAATTCGGTAAACAGGCTCTGTATTTAAATGAATGGCAGAATATGATTATCACGTCAACTTATAAATAACGGTACCCACCAATGAATGAATTAGGACACGAACCTTAAAGCTACACACGGCACAGGAGGTGCCAGGAACCGTATTGTTACAACGATGCCATGAGAGTTGTCGAAAATTTCGACGGAAATAGTCCAAGTGATACAACACACGGGTTAATTCAATCAAAGGGCTCTCCATGGCTTATGTCAATATGATGTCTCAGAGCCCCAGCAGCCCAGAAACGCAAAAAAGTGAATGTTGCCTTTCGCTACCGAGCCAACTCATGCAATTGATGCAGCAGGAACTAATTACGAGTAAACAATATTGTTAAGAGATGTGATCACGGGGGCAAAGATGCGATGGTAATGTATTTATGTTTTTAAAAACCTTTTACTTCTAACACACATTGGAGTGATTGTATATTTGTATTGTAGTAAACAAGAAATTAGGGATTACTACTCTTCTGTACTATCACTATGTTGTAGAAGGCAGTGATTTTATGTGGCTAAAGTGCTACAGGCACAACAGGTAAGTTGATTTTAGATAGGATGCATCTTAAGACCTCTTCCTGCCGCTACCCTACCCTCAAGCTAGATTTCCCATCGTCATCATCATCCCCGGATTTGTAGACATCTTAGATAGAGAATACAGGTAGGTTTTTATACTATGTTTTCAAGTGAAGTTGCATTAGGGGGGAAGTCTACCCTATCGCATCGTCTTATGTCAGCTTGTCCCTTTTCCGTATATATTATTATTTCCTATACAACTTGATGGGTTTGTGGACTCGTTGCTTGGGGTTGACCGTGCTGTAGAACTGTAATCGTGGTCGTGATTCAGGCAGGTGGTAAGTAGTTTTTTTGTGCTTCTTTCCCTTGCAGTCCTCTTTTTAAAGTTTTAAAGGGGGTGGCTGTACCATCATTGTGCACATGTTGTTGTATGTTGCAGGTAAAACTTACAACTCACTATCTACATCAGGATGCGTAATGGTGTCTCAGGTGCTTGTTGGGGTTGATTTTCGATGGACTATTATCCTTGTTTGAGTTGCCTGTTCTTTAGATTCCCATACGCTTGTACTCTGTTTCTCAGTCTCCCTCTCGCTTACCTTATTGCATATTACCTATTATGCCTATGTACGTGCATAAAAATATTGAAATATATATATAGACAGCACATCATAGAAGAGTTGTAAAAGAGGCTCTCACGTTTGGTAAATCTGAACATTTACCTGTTGTAAATCTCTCATTTCCGTCTCTCCCTATCTGCAATCTACAATCCCCATCTGTCTTCCCTTGTCTTTTGTATGTGTAGTTTTGTAGAGGAATCAAGGCTATAATATCAAGGGAAGTCAAAACTCGAAATCTCAAAATGTATGAGGCTCCACTTGCACTGCCAAAAGGACGCTTTTTTCTTTCCTTTTTTTTATAGATTGAATGGCTTGAAAACAAGATTTTACATTGAATTGAATTGCCAGAATAACAGCTCAAATGAATGGATATCATGTTATCATAACGTAGTCATAATTGGTTAATAAATAAACCCAAATTTTTGTTCAATTTAAATTTTGAATTCAAAGTGGCCCTGGAAAAACAATTACATAGTAGCTTAGCATTCAATTATTAGATTATTTAAAGAAATGCATCGATGGATAACTTATCAATGATAAGTTGATAAACATAATAAATGCATTTGATATATATACTTTTAAAGTGACATGTCATTTCTATGATTGCGATCTTTTAAAGAAATAATTTGGATTCAATATTATTCAAATCAATCAGATTACTCTTAAAAGAATCAATTATGCATCAATTAACAAAATATTAGCCGAACCGTAGAACAAGATTGTAACGTTATAGATCACATTGTTTTAGACCTCAGTGGTTACGAGGTTATGAAAACACAATTCATTGTCGAAGTACGACTTACTCATAATTCTATTGTGTAATTAAAAATGGAAACGATATGCAGTCATGCAAGACTTGACATTGGGATGATCAGATGATATAATACTTTCGGCTATAGTGAATGAGTTCAAGGCTGAGACCACAAAGGTTTTTTTTCTCATTAAATTTTGATTTAGTAGATTTCCTTCCTGATTCTTCATTGAATTATCAGAAAATTGTGATATTGTCTAATTCTTACTTTGTCTGAAACCAAGGGCTGTGTATTCAAACAATATAATCATATGCTTTGGATGTTTTTAAGTTGTATTTTTTTGTCTTCACTTTTGACGCTTTATTTCATTCATTTTACATGTTTAAACTGCTTTTAGTTGAAACAGTCTTAAATTCCATTTTTGTCACGAGACTTATTCGTTGAGTATGCTACGCTAACATCGGTTTTACATATTTGCATATCAAAGACATCCATTCCATACAATCACATATTCGGTTAAAAAGGCTCAATCATGGCTGAACGTTTAACTAATCTAGATAAGTACAAAGTGTGAGATAGTGGGTAAAAAGGGTTAGTTCTGACAAAATATTAACTTTCTAAACACACAAAGTGGCATAGCTCATGACACAGAAACTCCGTTAATTGTCACAACATCAGACGAGGAACTAGTTACACCGTAGTCGTCGAGATTTTCATAAATAGGATCTACCGTTGGATTATCATAATAATTCTGCTGATTGTTAGATGATACTGGAGTTGGGAAAACTACCATCGGCTCAGCTTTCGAATTCTCCGGCTGTCTCCCTTCGTTAGGATTCTTTCCAGACCGTCGTTTTTTAATATGCCAAAGTAGAAATAACAATACTCCCGTCACAATTATAAAACCAATGGTGAGTCCGACGATAACACCGACAGATGATCCTCCAGAGGATCCATTCGGCCCTTCTTCATTTTGCTGCTTCGAAACTGCAGAAAATTCTTCACGGTCAAGACAAATTGGAGGTGTTGGGGGTGACCATTTTCCAAATTCAGAACAGGTCAAAACCGAAACTTGCCCTGGGGTAATGGAAAATCCTGGGGCGCAGTGATATTCTACCATGGCAGAGTAAACGGTGGAGATGTTGACGAGAAACTGCCTGGAATTGGTTGATTCGGGTGGACTGGGACATCGTATATCTAAATGATAGGATTTTAATTACAAATATATCCAACATGCCAAGTAATTTATTATAGAGAATTTGCTTACACTGGCAGGTGGGGGATTGTCCTGACCAGGTTCCCTTTTCGGTACATTGTCGTGTGGCATCTCCTAATAAGTACATCCCTTTTCCGCAAGAATATTTGGCCAAACCACCGACTTGGAATGAGGTATGATCCACAGTTGCGTTGGAAGGTTCGGTGGCGTCACATGTAATTTCTGTTAGCATAAGATGATTTGCTTTAACTTTAGAATTTATAAGAGACAGACTTTCAAATTGTTGAATTAATATATTCAGATACCTTTACAGTTTGGTAAATAGCCAGACCATGTTCCGTTTTCCAAGCAAAGTCGTCTCGAATTCCCAATCAATTTATATCCATTCAAGCATTCGTAGATTATAGCACTGCCGAAAAACGTGGTGTTACTTGTAAGCATCTTCTGTCCGTTGGCAATGCTAGGTGTTTCTCCACAGTCGACGAATTTACATTTAGGCTCTGTTGTCAATGACCAATTCCCACCCAATTCACATGTCTGAGTCCGATCCCCATCATGGACATAACCTCTTTCACATCGAAACTTGAGTTGAGTTCCGATTCTGAATGTTGTGTTTAGATTTTGTTGAGCTGCTGTTTCCGCAGTTATCAACGCTTGTGTATTGAAGCGATCATTCTTTGCCACAGTTGCTACTGAGGATGGGGGTAAATGCGGAAAGCTACAACGGATTTCTGTAAATACCAAAAGTAATTTATCAATCAAGTTATTGGGGGAAGTCGGACCGATTTAGTTTCATAATTCCAAAAAATGTCAATATGACATACCTTCACATTTGGGAGTAGAGCTTGACCAGCTTCCATTTGATGTACATATTCTCTTATGAGGTCCATTCAGCCTGTAGTTGGGGGCACAGGAGTACTGTACAATGGAATCCAGGTACGTCTTCCCCGATGGATATGTCACTTGCCCATAAGGAATTGTTTGTGCACGGCCACAATCAACAACTAATCATACAGTGCAGTAAAATGAATTAATGATTGACAAATAAGAAACTTAACCAATCCAAATGATTTACTAATAAGTAACTTACACCCGCATTTGGGTGCGGTTCCACTCCAGGTGCTTTTAATTGTACATCGACGGATTTCAGTCCCTCCAATCATGAGATGACCCTCTTCACAGTGGTACTGAATCTCAGATCCGACAGAAAAATCATATCCAGTGACAAATGATCCGTTTGGTACTTCCGGCTCATCGCAAACAATTACTAATCAGAAAATGAATGTTAAGATCATTCAGCAAATTGTGTTTACCATTAATAGCAAATTCTTTCCTATTTTGAAAAAGGAACTTACATTGACACTTAATAAGAGTATCCCAACTGGGTAACCGGTTTCCTCGGTCACTCAGCAGTTCCCATTTGCCTCTTTCGCTACAAACTATCCTACTCTCGTTTTCATCAGCCAATTCAAAATTTAAATTGCATGAAGCTAAGGCCACAGAACCAAGCATATTCGACGATGAATGTGGTATTGTCTCGGAAGTACTGTTCATTTGATCAAACGTCCCATTCATTAATATTGGCAGCTGTCCACAGGTTATGAATTTACACATTGGAGGGGACATGTCGTACGTTCCTCCCAGTTTACATTTCAGAACAGAGGATCCTATGAGAACGTGGCCGGGATTACAGGTATAAGTCACCTGAAATATGATAATACATGTAGCTCAATAATTCAGGATAATTTGTTTTGTTCTAATCAATTCCAATCAAATATAAGCTCACCGTCGACCCAGCTGTTTTTCCGCTTGAAACAAACGTCCCGTTTACGATTTCCGTCGGCGCTGGACAAACAGAGTCTGTAGTTGGGAATTAAGAAAGGTATTTTAAAATTTGGTCAAGTTGTTAACTTTTAGCATAATTAATAGTTAATAGTTAATTAAACATACTGAGACATTTAGGTTGAGATCCAGACCATTTCCCTTCCTTTGTACAAACACGTTCTTCAGTTCCCTCAGTAATAGTATAACCATCCGTGCACTTGTACTTAATTTGTGACCCGTAAAATGTACGGCTGCTATCAGGAAGAACTATGGATCCATTTTCAAGGCTGGACTTCAAGGGCTCATCTCCGCAGTCAACAACTGAAACGTTACATATTTAGAATCAATAGTTGAATGCTGGAATAAAGAGCATTGGAATAGAAATGTTAATTTCGTGTATTATTTTTTTACATTTGCAAATTGGGGATGTGCCGTTCCACAAGCCATTTGGTTGGCAAATTCTGACCAGATCCCCACTATCCACAAAATATCCTGGTAAACTGCATCGATAGGTTAGAACACTTGCAATTGCGAATTCGTCCTTTGTAGAATCTTGCATGGAGAACTCAGTTCCTACTTGGCGATCTGGACTTCCACATCGCTTAGGAGCTAAATAAACGATTACAAATTAGATTTTTGCTATTCAAGATTTAAAAGCTAATTCATAATTGCATCATACGGAAAACACATATCCAGTGGAAATAGTCGAGTCCACAACCAACTGAAAGTTATAAAATATACAAAAAATGGAATAAGTCTTCATGTTAATGATGCGGCAAAGGCAAAAAGTTTAGAGAATTTGAGAATTAGAATTTGAGAACTATACCATCATTCCAGGTCCAATCTCTGCCTCCATCCAGAACGGCACAGTTTTGTTCTCCATTATAATTATTTGGCTGGTCTTTACCCCAGTTGGGTTTTTTCACCAAAAGTCCAGTGTCAACCCATCTCCAAGTTCGGGAAGTGAATCCGGGATCTCTGTATTTTTGAAAACGTTAAAATTTTTATAATGCACTATGAGTTAATGCTAAACGGTTCCTCCTGATTTTCAAATATAATTTTTATTAAAATGTACCTTTCAACTCCAATCCAAACGAGCGGACGTTTGAGTGTGGGTTTCAGTCTATCTAATGTATTGGTAATGAGATACTGATTCGGAGAGTTGGGTTTTAAATTAGTCTCAGTTAACAAATCTCCTTTCCGAGCCACGCATTGAGAACGAGCTCCACTGAACGTCTACATGCAGAAAAATGGTTGAAATTTTAAGGATATGAAATGACACTATATACATATAATCATTGCTAAGGTTCTTAATACTTACCTGTCCGCTCTTAGTTGCAAACTCATAACAAGTCCCGTTGAAACTTACAATATCCTCAGGCACGGTACCCTCCGGTGAACACCTTTGACTTGGAATCCCTGCAAAATAAAAGAATTAACAGAATTGAAAATGTCCTGCACGTAATCAATACAATTGGATATTAAGTTGTGAGAATTCAAAAGACATTCTAACCGTCTGTCGCGAACACTTCAACTTCACATAGTTTCAACACACTTTCACTCCCGACAATCTGAATGGATAAATGCCGACCTTGAATTGGTCTAGCACAAGCAAAGGACTTTTTCTCTACAAAATACATACAAGTTTGTTTAGTAAAAAGGATGTGTCAGGGCCCAGGGGGAATGTGTGACATTGACTTTTTACCATTTGGAAGAAGATCCGAAGCCGGTTGCCAAGCACACAAGGGATTTTTCAGTCCAAGAGGGTTGTTTCCAACCCGTACTTCTAAATCAACCGACTGGGTTGAAGCTCCTTCTAGGATGAAGAGTACAATCATGCTTACAACAACGAATTAATCTTAGTGAAGTGTCTCTAAGAACTTGTAATTACCTAACTCTCCCACCGTTATTCTAATTCCAGTTACATGATGATTGTGAAGAAGGTCGATTTTCCAAAAAGGATTGAGCTCTTTTAATGTTTGACCTACAACAAACATATCAATTCGTACCCTCTCACTATTGAAATGGCACAAGGAGCTGAACCATGTAACTTACCACAGGTACTTGCGATTCCGTCATTGGCAAAATGGGGTACCTGCTTACCCGAAGACGGGTTAGACGAAGCTGCAGCCGTAGAAGCTATGGATGATTGGTTGGCCGGCCGATTTGTCGCAACATTTGTGGCTATATAAAAACCAAAAAAAAAGGTTTCATAATACCTTTGCGTTTTAATAGCCTCCAGAAGCCACAGGAAATTGATTCAGAAAGGTTACATTTGTTAATCATAAGTTGTGTGTGAATGATATAGCCATTAACCTATCGAGTCTTGAGAGAGCCGTTTATCGAACAATTAAAAGCCGCAATTTGATAATGTATTCGATGTTTCATTATGATGAGAAGGATGTGAAGGTAAATCATTGGATTGAAATTGAACATGTTGTAAAAACAAGTCAAAGCAATTAACAATCAAGAATGTATTGTTTTCATTAAGAGTCCTCAAACTGCCAGTCATATTGGCTCATCGTTTTGTTAATTGTGGAATATTTCAGATAGCGTCATGTCCATGTTTCACGTGTTAAGGCGAGGACATAGACTTTTCACGTTTCTCATGAAATTGAATTGAACTTACTGCGTGAGAAGAGCTTACTACTACTGCTCTGCAAAGGTAATCACTTTGTAATTCCCATGACACGAAGAATATGCCAATTCAGCGTGAGGAGGAGGATTCTTGGCGTTTGTGTATATTATTAAATTATTCATTCAGAACGTCAGAAGGCAAAATTGTTAATCAAAGAAATTTAATCGTGTTTAAAAAGTCACGCTACGAAGGCGTCGGGTTTCTATTTATGCGTTGACGTCCTCATGCTTTCAAATAAAAACGAAACATAAATACGAGAGTTAGAATTATGATGGAACTTACCACAGTACCCAATCGTCCATTTATTCTTGGAGCAGGTCACCTCCGACGGTCCGAATAATTCGAATCCTTCATCACATTGTATTTTGTGTGAAGAACTGTTGACTAGACTCGAAACCAGTCGAGCGTTAAGGGGACATGGGGGTGAAATAGATTCACATCCCTGTTGATCTGCAATTCATTTTAAATTTACATATTGTGCAATTTTAATAAACTTAAACAAAACATAACATCAGTCCGTATATGAATGCAATCCTTTTATATATTTATGATATGAGGCTGGAGAATCCAAAAATTCTGATCCAGTATATGATTATTTTCCGACGCGTTGCGTTCCAGAATTAATGTAAAGTGCGTCCAAGCGTATACACAATCACAAAAGACTAACCTACTGATCTTCATTGATAATAATCTTATATGGTCCACTAAAGTCTGGATGCAATTTAACAATGCACCGGAAACGCATTTTCTACCAAAAATTGATTTCCAGAAAATAAAACAAACGTTTCAACAAATTCGTTTGCGGAAGAATCTGAAAATATTTGAAAATCTTATTTATGAAATGTCTGCTTTGTTGAAGGGTAAGTGAGATAAGATTGCGTACGAATATTTACGAACTTGTTAATATTGTTAATTAGAGCAAAATTACGTTCTCCTAATCTATCCTAGCAAATCGAGCATCTTCGGTGTTGAATCTGCCATGCTTTACATTTGATCCACAAATCCACATATTATGGTAATATTAATTGTAAAGTATTGGAGATTGCAAGTTCAAAAGAACTCATTTATAACTTAATTTATATAATGTGTGGAAAAAATAGGGGATATGCAATCACTTTTCTCATGTCAATCAATGGGACCCACAGCCAAAAGGCCTTTTGAACTTACTTTCGCCAAGTCAACCTGCTACTAATTATCCACCTGTTACTTGTTAAATATGTGTTGGAAGCATTTAATCGATATGTAGATTGTACGAGGCTTTGTTAAAAACATCTTAAAAAGTGACAATTCTACCTTTACTAAGTAAGTTAAAACAGCGTAAAAGTGTATTCTGTGTGCCAATTGAATAGCAAATGCTTGTTTTAAAGTAAAACTGTTAGTATTCCAGGAAAACAGAGTTCAAAAACTTAACTCTGCGTTTAAAATGCAAAGATTCGAGATGTTTTCGAATACCAAAGAAATCGGTTTTTGAGGTTTATCTCAAAAGCTGCCTTAAATTGATGCTAGTCGACTTTTTTTATGAAGATATGTAGTAGTACTGTATACTAAAAACACATCTGAAATCGGATTAACAACAAACAATGGGATAGATGCTAATACCGGGGCCAAAAAGAAAAGATGAACATCACAGATCGCCAAAATGCATTTCGATTAAATCCACCTCGCCGTTCCTTCATTTTAGGGTATAGCAGAAATCCCAGGCAACATATTTTCTATTAAGTTTCGAAGAGACCACAACTTACCCAATCGGACCGACGGTATGGCTAATACGGTGAGGCATAATATCACAAACAGCTTCTCAATATTGAGAATCCACCACTCACAAGGAAATGAGTAATTTTTGATATCACTAAACTGTACAGTTCTCGATGAGCATTTTGATTCCTTCCGGCAAGTGCCCATCGCTCGAGGACACAATGAAAGGGTATTTGGTACCCTTTGGCCACAACTCACATTTTCTTACAGGTTTCTTAAAAAATAGTTTTGATGGAAATACTAGGATCCAAAAAGGGGAAATTACCAGCGATTATTATTACAACTAAACAAAAAGTTCTTGGTTCTGTTGGAAAACATAGTTTTCCAATGTTACCTTGATAAGTAGGTTGGAGGGTTTCGCCTCGCCTGAAGGTAGTTATAGATAGTCAATGAAAGTTAAGGCAAGCTCGTGCTTGGCCATACTTATGTACAAATGATATGTAGCAAGGAAAGTGGTTTCAATCCTCAATCTCCCAGTGATATTTAGAATTACAAGACATACAAACGACTGTTGAGTTGGACTCTAAGTATTAAAGTTAAGGCAATACTCAACCAACCCTTTCCTACCCACAGAGTATTTCTAAAGCCAATGCATTACATAGGTGAACAAGGGGGTTGCTTATGCTGTGTTTCAGTTTCAAGGAGCTTTACTTACATTACATTCACCCTTTGGCTTAGTAGTATTGCTAATTTGGGAACTATATCAACCATCAACTATAAAACGAACGCATGAGGCAACAATGAGCACAAGAGAATAACCAAACCACCTTCCCTTTGTATTCTGTACGAGAAGTTCCCTATAGAAATAGAACTCCTAAGGGACTTGCTTGTGTTTAGTTCCCAGAGATTGTATAAGATAAGCAGGTGCTTGTAGTATTTGTAGATCATTGTCGTTGAATATGGCAAACTGATCAAGGGGATAATGACAAACTAGAAAAAACACATACTTCCGCCACTGCCTATCAAATTATTGTTTAAGGATGAATTCTAATCATGACGATGCCTAAAACGTAATGGAATTAGGAAAACCAATCCTATTTATTGACAGGGCTTGAAAGTAATTGCTGTCGATTTGCATACACCAATGCCATTAGCAAGTAAATTATATGCTAAGCCTGAGTGATCTGTGTGATGGATGCCTTGGATAAATGTATAGGGAATTATTTATGCAAATCGCAAGTAATGAGCTGTTCATCGTGAGCACTTTATGCCAAATATTCGCCAATATCTTCATTACAAATTTCCCCAAATTGATTTCATAGACAGAAAAGTGCCCCTTTCTAAAGCAAGCCTCGTCCTGTGCGATCCAACAAAAGAACTCGTATGACACATGACAGCCTATTGGCATAAACTAGATCTGCAACAATAAAAATCCATGACGATGTAATACGCGAAAGGTGACAGGTGTGACAAGTTGTTAACAGTTGACAGTCCAACCTAGCCCCTTACAGTTAAGCAGATCATGAAGGGAAATGATAGCTTGTACTAACTTTCAAAAAATAAAAGCAGAAAATGACAACAAGATCTTGAGACTGCATGCTTACTCATCACATTTACAAACAAAAGTGATCGAACAGTTAGCTAAAGAAAGGACAAATGGTTGGGGTATAAATCATTGTTGGATTTTAAGATTGTACCCCTTTAAAATTTGGAGTTCTTAAAGATCATTCCTTACTATACCAGCCCCTGTTGAGAATAAGCCAGTGAAGCAGATTACCACTTCGCTATTGTCATTTCTATAAACAAGCGGATTGAGATTTTCCTTTATCAGAATTGAGTTTATCTGCAAGGTATTCCTATATCCTTTTCACAAATCTTTTTCACACAAAATCAAATAACGCCTCGAAGCATTTTGCATTTATGAGACCCAAACCACTTTCATAGATAGTCAGCCCATTTCAAGAACAAATGGAAGCCACAATTACATCAACCTCGCAATCTTGTCAATGCGGTTACACTAAAAAACAATATCAAAGTGATGGAAATCGACGGCTTACACACTTCCATTCATTTCTTAACAATTACATCTCACTCCCAAGAAGTCTACTACAAAGAATCTCCTCGATCCTCGATCGAACTCCATGTTCAATTATAATTTATAAACGATTAAAAAGTCTTCACTTTTTACTCAAGTCAACGAGAACGCTTGCTTTATTTGCAGACATGATCATCGTGGAATAATACCTTAAACAGCATAATATAATTCACTATAAATAACACGGATTGACAGAACATAATCAAAACATTTCATGATGATGTTAAAATCCAAACAATTTTATAGCGGAAAGAGTCATGTCTCTCATATATTACACAACTAATTTGCTTTCAGTCATTTCAAGGTATATGTTGTGTGTTAAAATTGTTAAGAAAAACAAGTAATATTAGATGATTTAGGTAAATTTACTATTACACTCTTATTATTGAGAAGTCTCATAAACTTCTTAAAATTAAAATGCATTCGGTTAGGTCGGCTGGCGGTCAACCGTAGATGGGGATATCCATAACCTTATCTAAAATTCCAGCCCCATAAAATTAACCAGTGTGTGTGTGTACAAATTGCCAGGATTTACAAGAAGGAAGCACACCAGTCCGCTAAGCATTGGTAACATTGTGTCGCATGATAAGTATTGCACTGGGTTATGTCCCGCAACCACTCAACGAACAGATCTTGGTTCTTCTTTAGTACTAAGAACTGACCCAGGACGACAAAGGCCTGCAATTAGTCAAACAAAACAAGAGGTAGTTATAACAA
>JAQFZA010000707.1:0-14235 GCA_034695115.1 Desoria olivacea | reverse complement strand
AGAAGGAATATGCACCTTAAGTCCATCCGAAGAATGATTAAAAATAAGGATATGCAAAGTGAGAAATTCCGAACGCATTCCAGCATTGCAAACAGATAAACAATTAATCGTATCATAACAACGAATGCATCATCTATTTCAAATGTTTTAAACGCAAAAAACAGTGGGTCCAACTTAAGGACGATGACCACCGGTGTAACAACGTATGGAGCAATAGAAAAAAAAACTACAACGCAGTATATCACAATACCGCTTAGATTCCTACTGGACTTTTCGGCCTCTCGGTTTTCATTTACTGAAAATATCCCGTAAATATATAAATACGCGTATTTTAAACCAATTTATTAGAAAAGTATTATCTGATGGATACTTACGAGTTTCAAGTTCAAGTTCGGTTTGGTGCATCGCATCAGTCGCGACAAACATCGCTTTGCCATGCTTCAAAAGCATAATGGAAATATAGAGAGCAAATATTGCATAATTTAATAGCACTAAGATGAGTACAATATGCATAAAAGGAATCGTTTTTGGAGGACTAAAATGTTCCCTTAGGATTACGAAGAAACTTGCGGCACCCCAACCGACTAAAATACATCCACCGTTAACTAAATGCCAAGGGATTAATTCTAATTTGTTTGTGACGTAGTACATCCTCCCATCTATTGAATTGTACCCTACTGGAGCTTGCCACAGGTAGGAGAATGCTTTAAAATGTAATTTGAATGCCTGCCATAATCCGCTTGTTGACATTTTAATTGATGTGGTTTTCCTTGAGTTTGCAGTTCAGTGGGATTGTAATAGAAATATTTAGATCACGATCTTACTTTGTTGCAATGGAGAGATTTGACTGAAACTTATCAAAGGCTGGAGATAACTGGAGCCCTTAAATTCGATGAGCTAACATATAGATATCTAGTTAACAATTGCTTTGCTCCAGATATTTATCATAAGCATAATGAACAAATATTCTATTTTTGAAAACGAGTTGACCTCTTTTACTAAATGGAGAATAATTATTAGCTGAAGGTATGCAGCCGCCCAAAAGGTTGGATCTGGGTCAGATCAGACATAAAGTTAAATATACTAATTTTGTTAATGTTATCAGTAAATTGTAGTTTCAGAAAACCATAACCAGCTCTGATGATTACAATTTAAACCAATACGGACTCGATTTCAATAAATATAACTCGTCATCACAATACTCCCCTTATCACAAATAACCGGATTTTATAACCTTTTCTATAATTATAACTTATATCTATATATCCGACAATAATACTTTTAATATAGGTAAGCTTTGAATTTCAATTTGAAAGATACTCGTAAAGTTATTGAAACTGACGAATTTTTTTTGAAACTTCATAACCCATATAATTTAGCAAATAAAGTATGGATGAAAATGTAAAGCCCACAAACATATTGCCAATGACATCCCAAATGCTCTGAATATTGTTTTAGAAACTGCATAATATGTCACTATCAGGGTTACGTAAAACCCACCCGGGGACCCCTAAACCCGGGTTTGATACCCGGCCGGGTTTCAAACCCGGACCCGGCCGGGTATCAAAACCCTGCCGGGTTTGTTTATTATTATGGGGTCAGTATAGCAAAACCCGGAACCCAGTAAAACCCAGTCAATTTTAGGTGGGTTTACCCGGCGGGGTTGGGTATGAAACCCGGCCGGGTAAACCCACAGCGTAACCCTGGTCACTATGCTATATAATTTTTGCTAATTCACTAGACTATTTAGGTAACCTTTAGTTGAAGGATGATACAATTGTAATTTTTTTTATTAACATTCCCATAAAGCTTAGTAATAAGAGGTTGGGGATATTTCTGTGTGTACATTTGCAGTTATTTATTCAAGATTAAGTTAGCGTTCACCCATACAATTAAAATCATTAAAATATAATATTAACATTAATCATAAAACTGACGCTACGCATCAAATGCTTTTTTCAGCATTAACATTGTGTTTAAACTTAGAAACATTGGACAGCTTTACAAACGCACATTGTCGTATAAACTATAGATTTAGGTGTGAGCAAGGTATAGAAATTACATAGCAACATTTGGAGTTTAATGTTTTAGGGAAAAAACCTCATTAATACGCCGTATAAAAGAATCAAGGGCAGTCGTAGGTATTGATACCAAAAAATTAATAGTATGTATCATGACTGCATAAATATACTCAGATTTAGTTGAGTTCCTAAAAAAGAACAAATTATATCCGCCCAAACTAATACAAATCTTTAACGGGCTAAGGGATTTAACTAACTTTATTTGCAATCTGTAACCCCTCTTACTCACAACTCTCAATTTCCAGCTTCCAATTAATATTTTCGAATATTCAAAAACATTTGAGACATTGGGCAACACCACAGCAATAACCGAGAGGACAAAAACCGAACCAATCGGAGCCAATAGATTTACAGGGATGGGGAATACATTGAACAGCCGTACACTTACAAAATTAATCCAAATGCTAGCAATCAGTGCCGTAAAGGCTAACCCAGCGCCGGTGTTACCTTGAAGACTCAATATTTCAAGAAGCAAGACGTGCATTTTTGAATATAAATTAAAATACAGCTTAAATTTTGAAAGAAATATTATCTGGTATGACATCTTACGAAGAACAAACAAACACCGCAGGTTCATCCGAATAACGATTAGTAATACGGAAAGGCTGAGTGAGAAATTCCGAACGCATTCCAACGTTGCAAATAGTTGAACGGTTAATCGTATCAAAATCACGAATGCGTTATCTATTCCAAATGTTTTAAACACAAAAAACAGTGGGTCCAACTTAAGAATGATGATCATCGGCGTAACCAAGTATGGAGTAATTGAGAAAAAAAATATCATGCCGTATATCACACCATCGCTTAGATTCCAACTGGACTTGATGACCTTTCGGTTCCCAGTAACTGAAAATATACAGTGAACGTATTTTAAACCACTTTGTTAGGAAATTATTATTCTGAATAATACTTACGAGTTTTAAGTTCAAATTCCGTTTGGTACATCACATCAGTCGCGCCAAACATCGCTTTGCCATGCTTCAAAAGTATAATGGAAAAATTGAGGACAAATATTGCATAATTTAATACCACCAAGAGGAATATAATCTGCATAAAAGGAATGGTTTTTCGAAGACTAAAATATTCCCCAAGGATTACAAAAAAACTAGAGGCACCCCAACCTCCTAAAACACATCCACCGTTAACTATATACCAAGGGAGTAATTGTAATTTGTTTGTAACATAGTACATCCTTCCATCTATTGGATTGTACCCTACTGGAGTTTGCCACAGGTAGAAGAAGGCTGTAAAATGGAATTTGAGGGCCGGCCATAATCCGCTTGTTGACATTTTAATTAAGTTTTAAGTTTTTGCGCTTAATTTGCAGTTCAGTGTGATTTTATTCGAAATATTTAGATCAGGATCTTACTCCAGTCAGTGGTGAGAGTTGACTGACACATCTCAAAGGCTGGAGATCAATGGTGCCCATAAGTTCGGTAAACTAACATATAGATATTTAGTTAGCAATAAGCAGAATGAACAAATATTCTATTTTTTGAAAATGACTTGACCTCTTTTACTAAATGGAGAATAATTATTAGCTAGAGTTATAAAGCCGACCAAAAGGTTGGATCTGGGTCAGATCAGACATCAAGTTAAAATAATAATTTTGTTAATGTTATCAGTAAATTGTAGTTTCAGAAAACCATAACCAAAACCATAGCTCTGATGATTTCAAGTTCAACCAACTTTATCCCCAATATGGACTCCATACAATTACGTACTGGATTTCAATGACTATGACTCATCATCACAATACTCCCTTTATCACCAATACCCGGATTTTATAACGTTTTCCCTAATTATCATTCTACTAATTTCCAAAGTCCTATTCTTGATCTATACTCCCATGTTAAACTTACCGACCCAACTCCTCCTAAACTACCAGATCGATTTCTTTGAATAATAGCTCATTCGTTAGATCTTAGTGTCCTGTTTCTGGCCCGCTAAAATACTCTGAAAACTGTTAACTCATCGTTGAGTAATCGACGTGTGAACCCAAATCCCCGTAAGCGCAATGGGTTTTCGTCCAAGCCCCACTCAATGCTTTTAGCATTGCCTCAAAACCTCACAGGGTAAAAGAGATAGCTTCTCTCCAGCCTAATCCACACATTCTAAATTTACGCTATCAATCGAAAAAAAATTGAATTTATTCTTTGAAATTATTTTTGTTAAATATATTTTTCGAATTTTTTTGATTTTTTGAAAAAAAAATCGATTTTTTGAAAAATATTTTTTAAATATTGTTTGATAATATATTTTTGAAATACATATTGTTGACGATGTTTATATTTTCAATTATTCATTGGAGGCTGGGCGATAAAGGTCAAAGGGGGAAGAACTGCTGAACAATAAAAGGGCAGCAAGGGAAGGAGCGTTAGACAATAAAACGTCAGATGATGAAGACGTGCTGGGCAATAAAAGGTCAAAGGGAAGGAGTGCTGTGCAATAAAAGGTCAGAGGGAGAAGTTGGGCAATAACAATGAGAGGATAAAAATAAATAGGTCGGGGAGGTAGGAGTACTGGGAAGCAGATTAGAGAGAGTAGAAGCACTGTGAGTGCCGGGAAATAAATATGTCAAAGGGAGGAAGAGTTCTTGGGAATCTCAGTAAAAATAAATAGTAGGACCCGCGGGATAAAAGCCTGAACATGGAGCCCGGGACTGGGTCCAGTCCGCTAGTAACTTATATCTGTAACTCTGCCAATAATAATTTTAATCTAAGCTTTGAATTTTGATTTGAAAGCTACTCGTAAAATTATTGAAACTGACGGAATTGTTATGAAACTTCATAACCCATAAAATTTAGCAAATGAAGTATGGACGACAATGTAAAGCCCACAACCATATTGCGAATGCCATCACATATGCTCGGAATTATATTAGAAACTGCATAGTACGTAACCATGCTTTATGATTATTACTGCTCTTTAAGCCTTTATGTTTATATTCTGAAGCAAATGATGTAATACATCGGTATGTTAGAATCACTGTTTTGCTCCATTCCGCTCCTATATGTGTTGACGAATTCAAGTTCTTCCTTTGCTTCCTCTGCTTCTTGGCTTGCTGCATATCGCTCCTATTTAAGCGTCTAATGTGCTTTAGTTGGGGGTGCATTTACATCCAAAAAAGGTGCCGGACAGACAGGCAGACGGACAGGTCTGAGATCATAAGCTCTCAATCTATTTATATAGGCGAGCTAATAATGTATCTTGATCTTCAATATGTAGCTTGCATCTTATAGTTTGGCTATTGTGTGTAGACCGTAGATGTATCTTGGTAAACTCTGCCAGCTAACTGTACTTGTGCCTTTTGTATTTGGTAATTTTACTTTAATATCTGATAAACTTCCAAAATCTGATTAATAAAACGCTGAGGATGTTTTTGCTTGTATGTTTGCAGTCATTTATTCAAGATTAAGTTAGTGTTCACCCTTACAATTAAAATCATCACAATTAAACATTAACATTAATCATAAAACTGACGCTACGCATCAATTGTATTTTTCAGCATTAAAATTTTTTTTAAACTTTTAAACATTGGACAGCTTTACAAACGGACATTGTCGTATAAACTATAGAATCAGGTGGACAAGGTTTGGACTTTGGAGTTTACGGTTGTAAGCAAAAAACTTCATTAATACGCCGTATAAAAGAATCTAGGGCACTCGTAGGTATAGACACCAAAAAATTTATAGTATATATCATCACTGCATAAATATACTCAGATTTAGTTGAGTTCCTAAAAAAGAACAAATTATATCCGCCCAGACTAACACACATCTTTAACGGACTAAGAGATTTCAGTAACTTTATTTGCAATCTGTAACCTCTCTTACTCACAACTCTCAACTTCCAGCTTCCAATTAATATTTTCGAATATTCAAAAACATTTGACACGTTGGGCAAGACCACAGCAGTAACCGTTAGGACAAAAGCCGAACCAATCGGGGCCAATAGGTTTACAGGGATGGGAAATACATTGAATAGCCGTACACTTGCAAAATTAATCCAAATGTTGCCAAACAATCCCAAAAACGCCAATCCAGCACCGCTGTTACCCAAGAGACTCAATATTTCAAATAGCAAGACACGAATTCTTGAATATAAATTGAAATACAGCTCAAATTTTGAAAGAAAGATTATCTGGTACGACATCTTGCGAAGAACAAATAAGCACCGTAAGTTCATCCGAAGAATGATTAAAAATAAGGATATGCCAAGTGAGAAATTCCGAACGCCTTCCAACATTGCAAATAGTTGAGCGGTTAATCTTATCATAACAACGAAGGTATTATCCATTGCAAATGCTTTAAACACAAAAAACAGTGGGTCCAACTTAAGAACGATGATGATCGGCGTAAGAAAGTATGGAATAATAGAAAAAAATATTATCACGCCGTATATCACACTATCGCTTAGATTCCAACTGGACTTGATGGCCCCTCGGTTTCCAGTAACTGAAAATGTACAATGAACGTATTTTAAACCACTTTATTAGGAAATTAGTGATAAAATCAGGGTTACACAAAACCCACCTGGGGACCCCCCACCCGTTGACCCCACCCGGGGACCCCACCCGGTGGGTTTACCCGGATCCGGCCGGATTTGATTATTAGTGTGGTGTGGGGTCAGTATAGCAAAACCCGGAACCTAGTAAAACCCAGTAGATTTTAGGTGGGTTTACCGGGCGGGGTTGGGTATGAAACCCAGCCGGGTAAACCCACAGCGTAACCCTAGATATAATAGATACTTACGAGTTTCCAGTTCAAGTTCCGTTTGGTACATCACATCGGTCGCGCCAAACATCGCCTTGCTATGCTTTAAAATGATGATGGAAGAATAAAGGACAAATATTGCATAATTTAATATTATCACCATAAGTATAATGTGCATAAAAGGAATGGTTTTTTGAGAACTAAAATATTCCCTGACAATGAGAAAGAAACTAGAGGCACCCCAACCGACTAAAACACATCCACCGTTAACTATATACCAAGGGAGTAATTTTAGTTTGTTTGTAACGTAGAACATCCTTCCATCTATTGGATTGTACCCTACTGGAGATTGCCAAAGGTAGGAGAAGGCTTTAAAATGGAATTTGAGTGCCGGCCACAATCCTCTTGTTGACATTTTAATTTACTGTTTTTTTTTGCACTTATTTTGCAGTTTAGTGAGCTTTTATTCGAAATATTTACATGAGGATCTTACTCCAGTCAGTGGTGAGAGTTGACTGACACAACTTGGTGCCCCGAAGTTTGGGAAACTAGCATATAGATATCAAGTTAGCAATAACTTTCCCCCCTGATATTTATCATAAGCAGAATGGACAAATATTCTATTTTTGAAAACAACTTGACCTCTTTTACTTACTAGAGAATAATTATTAGCTGAAGGTACAAAGCCGATCATAAGGTTGGATCTGGGTTAGATCAGACATCAAGTTAAAATACTAATTTTGTTAATGTTATCAGTAAATTGTAGTTTCAGAAAACCATAACCACCTCTGATGATTACAAGTCCAACCAACTTTATCCCAAAAATAGACTTCATAAAAACACGCACTGCATTTCAATGGCAAAACTAAATTGAGCATAGGGTTTAGCTATTGCGCTAGATAAACTTCAGCGCGGCTCTTAGCTATTGTAATAAAATGTGTCGATTGTTACTGAATATTTCCTTTCAACAAAATACCCATACTAGGAACTTTTTGTGGTCAACAGGTAATTATTAATGTCATTTTGAAATATAAATGAAAAGTTCCGAGTTGGTTTGTCCTCTCGCTTTGTACTCACTGGAAACATAGAAAGAGAGTGGAATTTTAACAGGTTTAGTAAAAACACATTTTGGCACATAAAACCCAATGCGGTGGGTTTAATGGGTTTTAAGGCTGTTGCAGTCGCAGCTGATAGGCTCCTCTTGGCTATAAAAAAGTTTGTTCATTATGTATAATGTTTTAAAACTTATATACTGCTTCTACTAAAATTTGAACTGACTGTCCGTAAATTGACCAACTAATTTATTTCCTACCATAAAGGCAATAAAGTCATTTAAAACCTTTAAAACCCACCAAGCAAACCCAATAGTTACACACACCCAAAAACCTGATTTTAACCAAGGTTTCGTTTAAACACATTTTGGCCCATAAAACCCAGCACGGTGGGTATATTATGTTTTAAGGTTTTCGCAGTCCCTATTAAAAACTAGCACTTTAAACCAATTAGCCACACATCCTGAACCTCAATTTTAATCCATTTTAGTCCCAGTTTAGTTTCAAATTGCAGTTTTCAAGCCCATAAAATAAAAGTAACTTACCTGCACCAAGTTCCAGTTCTATTTCATATAATTCCGTCGTTGCTGTGAACAGATCTTCCCCGTCCTTCAAAAACAGATTGGCCATGATGAAGCCAAAAATTGCATAAATAAGGAATAGTAAAAAAAAAAAGTACTACGACATTAATAGCTGACATATTGTGTCCTTCACCATATCGTTCTTTGAGAATTAAGCCAAGGCTACATGCACCAATACCAACTACAAGACAACCAAAGTTAATAAAGTACCAAGTACCAAGTACTTAATTCTGATTTCGTTTTTAAATAATAAAATTATGCTATTTTGTCGGTTGTATTCGACAGGAGATTTCCAGTAATGGGAGTAGATTTTGAAATGAAAGGTCAAAGAGTTCCAAATGGCTTTTGTAGACATTTTAAATTCTGTACTTTTAAGTTCTTAAAACTATTAAATTGGGTTTAGTTAGGTTAATTGTGGGAGATCTAGATTGAACAATTATTTATTGTTAATTCCGGATACTTTATCGCTTTTGATATTTCAGATCAGAAAATGTTGGAAAAAGTGATTTATTTTAGTCGGGAAGTTCCTATCTACAAGTTTTACTTTGCATGTTGGAACTGCTAATATTTTCCACAAAGAATTCGGTATCAAGATCTAGAATGTCCTCGCCTCTATTTGTAGTTTAAGTGATGGACATTAACAGTTTAAACAATAAACTATACAATTCATGTGCAAAATATAAATATTCCAGTAGTTGAATAGTTCAAGTACAAGTCAACTTCATATTATGGCATTTTCCCATAATTTAGGTGAAAAATTTGACCTCGGTTTATATTTCTGGATGTTTTTTTACCACATTTAACTCGCTTGATCTCAGTTAATCTTAAAAAGAAATCCTGCAATTATGTTTTATGACGGAATTCAGCCCGTGATTTGATTACTTGCAACGATGCAATACTTAGGGAAGAAATTGATAACATCCGGGTATATAAATGGTAACATATAAGTAATGATTATTTGGCAGGAGGAGATATAAATGAATCGTATGAACTTGGACCGCTGTAATACTTGTACTAAGGCTGATGGAAAGGTCAAACCTCTAAAATTGGCAGAACATAAGAAAATTAGGCCATGGGTAATTGACGTTATCTCAACATTTGAACGGTAATTCGATACTAATTCGTAATTCGTAATTCGATACTAATAAATATGGATTTAAACTGGATGCAAAAAAACCAAGGGCACCATAGCACCACTAATTTGAAAATAGCCATAAAATTTAACTGTAAAACGAGTTCAAAAGAACTAGTCATTTTAAATCAACAATATATGTGAGATTTACGTTAAGCATTTACGAGGAAAAGGCAAACAGGGTTAAATGTTTAGTTTGGGTTTCCCTTTCAAACTTCTGCAATGTTGATTAAATTTATTTTTTAAACATGTAACAACTTTATTTTAGTTCTAACACCCACTAACAATAATATCCCATGCATGTAAAAATATTTAAAATCAACGTATCTGACTTCTAATTCTGGAACCAAGTTCGTACATAATATATTTATTATAAGCATCTTTTGAAACCGAAGTACGATCCTAAAATGTAAGCTTCGGAACTGACGAATTGATTTTCTGAATTGACGAATCCACAATATATGTTTACCATCATTCGGTCTATGTATGTCTTGAAAATTTATACAAGTTTGTAAATTGTTTACATTAATACACAAAATTCCTAGTAATAAGTAATATATATTATTTACATCTTAACAGATTTTTGGTGCAGCTTAATTCTTTCGGTGCACAAATGCATTCTTTCCTATTCAATTGAAACCAGGTGTAATTAATGTAAAAGAATCCATAGCGCTCTGAGGTGCAGACAGTAAGGCATTGATAGTGTACATCACAACAATGTAGTAGTACGTAGCCTTTGTGGAGTTCTTTGGATAAAACAAATGATAGCCTCTAAAGCTTGCAAGCAGTTTTAAAGGACTAAGGGACTTCATTATTTTTGATTTCAGCTTATAATTCCTTGTCAGTGTGGACTTCAGCTTCCAGCTTCGAATTAATACTGCAGAATGTTCATAAACGTTTGTAGCGTCCGGAATAAAATTATCAATAACCAACAGATTAAAAACTACACAATATGGGAAAGCCAAGTATATAGGCATAGGGATGATATAGAACATTCGGATTGATGCAAAGTTTGCCCAAAGACCGGCTAACAAGAAAATCAAAAAAAGAGATGTGATTATGTTTCCGAGCAGATTTGAAATCTCCGTTGTCAGGATTCGAAGTCTTGAGTACAGAAATAAGTCAAGCTGGAATTTAGAAGCAAATTGAAAGGGTTCCTTCTGGAGTAAAAATAAACAGCGGAGGAGCATTCGTATATTCAGTGTTAATGCTACAACTGTCAATGAAAAATGTCTAAACACTTCAATAATTGACAAAAGTACTACAGAGGATCGACAGATTAAAATCAACAAGTACGTTGCAAAATGGTATTCCACGTTTTCCTCTTGGAACGTTTTGAAAACATGGAATAAAGGGTCCAGCTTAAAAAGCATGATAATCGGTGTAGATAGATATGGAATAATTGCCGTGAAAGCTATTATACTGTTTAGGACCAGGCCCTGCAGATGGCGTGTTGACTTCTCCTCCCGTTTTGCAGTCACTGGAAATAGTGGAAATCATAGAAATTTTACATTTTTATAACAATACAAGGCAGCCCCAGCCCATGAATGGGCTTCTAAAGTTTGAAGTTGGAAAGTTGAAGAAAAAAATAAAAGTTGAAAAAATACCGCTTCCACAGTAGAAAGTTCCCATCATCCGCCTTACCCAAGTACATATCATTCCCTCTTTACTCTGGCCAACCACACTTCTCCCTCCCAACCATAATAGAAAATGCAACAAAAGTTGAAAATTCGACCAAATCTGGAAAATCGGTAAATTCGACCAAAATTGAAAAATCAAAAAATTCGAAAAAAGTTTTAAAATCGACAAATTCGACAAAAATCGGCCAATTAGATAAATCGACAAAAGTTTTAAAATCGACAAATTCGACAAAAATCGGCAAATTAGATAAATCGACAAAAGTTTAAAAACCGACAAATTCAAAATAAATTGAAATTCGACAAAAGTAGGAAAGTGACTGGGGCACATTGAGATTAGGCACAAAGTATTATAATCTTCACTACCACCACCACCAAGCCCCTACTCCCATCTTTTGAGCGTATCTAATTCCTCTTTTCAAATCTCAACTTTGACGTATTTTGAGGCCACAAGTCAAAATGTCAAAATAGCCAATGCTATTTTTTTTTCTGGTTCTTTTTTTAAGCCACTGTTGAAAACAACTTTGTTTGACCTTTTGACCTCTGGACACTTTAATAGGTCACCGATTCGAATAATTCTGCTTGTGTGTGGTCTCCTTGCGTAGACTGCGTAGAATGATGTATTTAAAGTTGACCTGAGAGGTCGGCAAGTATGGTTCTATACCCATATGAGCTGACGATAGACAGAGTTTAAATTCAGACTCAGAGCAGTAGCGGATTTTAAATAAGGTTTCGTAAAAACATACTTTGGCCCATAAAACCCAGCCGTGGGTTTAATTGGTTTTATTTAAGCTGCATTAGTATGCATAAATGTTAAAAATCAAATCGCCCTTTGCGATAAAATGTTTTCTTTTTTCCTTCAATTGATTGCATTGTAATCTCAAATCAGTTTAAAATTGCAATTTGCAAATCTATTAAATAAAAACTACGTTGTACCTGTTTCAAGTTCCAATTCTATTTCATATATTTCCTTTGTTGCTGTGAACAGATCTTCCCCTTGTTTCAAAAACAGATTGGCCATGATGATGCCAAAAACTGAGTAAATAAAAGATAGTAGGAGTATCAGAACGTTTATAACTGACATATTGTGTCCTTCACCATATCGTTCTTTGAGAATCAAACCAAGGCTACATCCACCAATACCAGCTACCATACAACCGAAGTTAATAAAATGCCAAGTTCTTAATTCTGATTTTGATTGTAAATAATACATTGTGTTATTTTGTCGGTTGTATTCTACAGGAGACTTCCAGTAATGCGAGTATATTTTGAAGTGAAAAGCCAAGGAGTTCCAAAGGTCTTTGGTAGACATTTTAAATTTTTAAAAGTACTAAGCTTTAACTTTAGGTAGGTTAAATGCGTGTAATCGTGTCAGGCGATGTCACCTGATTTTGCAATCTTAACCTGGGGTGTCGACTATTATTAATTGTCGACTGAGGATTTGGTAACCCTTCTTGATTTTCCAGATGAAAATCAGAATGTCTCTTTAAATCAGTTTAGTAATGAAAGGTAATTTATTTTATTTGATTCATCTTCAAATCAAATGATTCAAATACAATCCACCGTCCTCCTAATCTACGGTATACGGATATTAGCTGACGACCATCAGCCTCCAGTTATGAGGTTCTAATACAAACTTCTAATATTTTTCAGAAAAATCAGATCCAGAATGTCCTTTATTTATTTATAGTTGCTATCCTGAACAATTACGGTTTAAACAATAGAATTAGAATTAGAAAAACGCCAAATTTCCTTCAATTTATAAAATATCGGCCTCTAATACTTATGAACATAATTAAATCTTCAAGTATGTAGTTGAATAGTTCAAGTACAGATTCAACTTCAGATTATGGCATTTCCTCATAATTTATATTATTAATTCCCTTCGTTGTATCGTTAACCCTGTCTTGTATTATTCATGAATGTTTTTTTTAACTGGATAAGCTCGATTGAAACAAGAAACCCATGATTATGTTTTACAATGGAATTAGAAGCCCATGATCGCCCAATGATTATCTGAAGCGATACATTGCTCAGAAAAGAAATGGATAACATTTACAAGAGGCTATAACATTTATGTAATGATTATTTGGATGGAAGAGATATAAATTAATTTCGGACCGGACCGGACTTGGATCGATTTAATTTTTGTACGAAGGCTGATGGAAAGATATAAAGAATGTCGGCAGGTAATTATAAAATCAGGTTATGGGCAAATAACGTGTACGAAGGTTGTTTATAAATTGCTCAAATTTAATAAAGTTTATAAGTTTTACTGAGTCAGTAAAACCTAATTTTGACAGTGCAACTAAATTTCCAACCAATTCTAAAATCTCGAGCTTTGTAAAACACAAACTTACAAATACAAACTCAATTTCGGTAAACGACGAAGGAGTTGATTATGTTTATAATGTAAATAGATTTTAGCAGTAATAAAAGTAATAAAAGCGACGAAAAAACGACTTCAAAAACTGATTGTGAGTAGGTTTAATTACTGTGAATTGTTATTGTATCATATTATTATATAATCGATTCCTGTTTGCTTTTATTTGTATATAGTCCAATTTCTATTGAATTAGTAGGTTGTCAAAACACTGTAAAGAGGTCAATAAGCCTTCTTTGTAGTTCCACTTGAAATTACTATACCCAACAGTACATCATATTAGTCGACTCGGCAGAGGTTAAAGATTTGTATTTAATCTCAGATGCCCTATGTTTGATCTTGGATTTGAGCAAAAATTCAGATCAGAATTGACTGACTACATTCGAGGTAAGGCTACGTTTCGTCTATCTCGTGTAACTGAGATAAGCGACTTCTAGTTCCACTAGTTGGACTCCATATTACTCGAAACGTAATATTTTAGGGTTTTTTAAACGGTAGGTAAAATGTGATTGTCAGACAATTTGGTTGGGTCATGACAGAATTCAGAAGGCAAATTTAGCGGTTGGATTTCAGTTGGCCGGGCTCATGAAATTTTTCAGAGTCCCCGCACATGCGCATGGAGGATCACTTCTTGGGGTACCCCTAATTGGTTAG
>JAQFZA010000706.1:0-14245 GCA_034695115.1 Desoria olivacea | reverse complement strand
GGGCTCAGATAAGCTGTGTGCCAAGTTTCATGAACTTTGAAAAACTCCTTCGAAAGTTATCGACCACACGGACGGACGGACGGACAGACAGACAGACAGACGGCAAGGTCGTTCACATAAAGTAGCTAAAGCTACTTAATAAGGTGAATGATGGATGTGCATGGGAAATCATTAGTAATTTCTGTATTTCAATCCAATACTATCAGATAGTCTGTCTCCAATACGTCTTCTTATCTCCTTGAGTCTTGTCACCGCTGACTGATAGTTGAGCTGAAGTTCTGTTGTGTTTGGTGGAGCAACTCTGATTTGAGAAGATGGCTAGGGACTTGAAACTACGATTGGAATTGAAGGATGAACTTTTATATATTAGACTTTTATCAATTTGTCTGAATGTTCATGAGAAGATGATGAGATGAATTGACCATTTAAGTAAAGGAATCTTTTAGACATTTAAAAGTAATTTACCGTCGTCTGTAATTTCCATCGTCTGTTTCCCTTCTGCTATAGAACTTCATAAATGAAGTCTTGCAATCCAAACCCGAATGGAACTTTACAAGTATAAAGTTGTGTATTATTGAGTAAGACTCCGAACTATATTTCCAGACTTACCTGTAACTTATAATGTTTGACGAAATATAATATGTTTGTCTTTAGCCTGTTTAAACACGAAAACATTTAATAAGATGAGGGATGGAGATTATGAAATGAAATAAAAGCGGTTCCTTTAAAGCTTTTTCCGTAAGTGTTTAAGCTGAGAAAGAACATGGAACTTTGTTTGTAAGGATTACGGACTTTTAGATAGAGAATGTACGGAACGCATTTAATTTTCCAATGATGAAGCAGATTATGTGATGTGATGATTTTAACTGTTGAGTTTTGTGTACAAAGTATATACAAGTGGCTGGCTGTCTGCTGTAGTATGTAGCTATTATAAGCAGCTTTGTAGGTCGGATTGGGATTCATCCCAATTTACAGGTAAGGTTACAATATTTCAGGACAGATATATACAAACGCCTTATGCAGGTAGGAATGATTAAGATGAATAGGTAACTACTGCTTCTGCTTCTGATGGGATGGAAATATTATAGGAAGGCCTGCTGATGCTGATCTTCATTTATACTCCATCAGTGGCGGATCTCAAAAATTCATAGGAATCTGAATCTACACCAACTGCATGAGTCTCTAGCAGTAGAAAATGTCAATTTCTAAAGCTCAATATACCTAACTCCATGTTTAAGATTTCAAAAGTAACGAATGATTCCAGTAATAATGATGATAGGCTGCTAATTTACATTCCAAGTGGTAAAGTCAATAAATTCATAAATACTGCAATTTGTATGATTTGTTCGTTCAAATGCACAAGCATAATATGATAATTCAGGTATTAAAATCTGCGTTTCAATTGCATTGAAAAAGAGCTTAAAAACCATTCTGGAGTTCTTCAGTTCCATTTCCTAAACATTCTGGAAGTAAGGAAGTGCAATATGCATGCAAATTATTTTTACATTGTTATATCACATCTGTATGCCTTAAGTATTTTAAGTCAAGTAAAAACAATTTTACACATCAAGTAGATTTAACTTCTTAAGGTTATAACCAATGAACCCAAATAAACCAAACTAACATGAAACTGAATATGAGTCAAATGTTTCACTTTTTTCAAAATCTGGAAATTATTATCAAAATTTTAACCTATTTTCAAAATGTTCAACTTTTTTCAAAATTTTAACTTTTTACAAAATTTCCAACTTTTTTCATTTGTATGCCTTATTTTAAGTCAAGTAAAAACAATTTTACGCATCAAGTAGATTCAGTTTAGTTAGATTGTAATCAATGAATCCAAATAAACCAAACTAACACGACACTGAATATCAGAGCCTCTAAGGTTTCTTGCATTTGGAGAGGATGGTAAAAGATTTCTATTTACAATTTGCCTTCCATAGAGCCTTTAGTTACCTCGTACCTCTACAATCCCATGCTGAAGGCTAAAGCCCTGTAGCCGTAGAGGCTTTCCTGCAGTACCACAACAATTACAATACTTTTGGATACCCCAGCAAAGAACATACCTGCCTAGACATAGATGCATGTTGGTAATGTAATTTCAGTGTGTCTTCTATACTTGGACCCCTCATCATCATCAGGACCAAAGCACCAAGGAACTCTTCACAGCCTCCAATCTCAACTCTTGAAGATACAAAAACTTACATATTATTTATTCGTATCCCCATACAAAGATTCTGCATTACAGGAACTGTATCCTCAAGTCTAGAAGTTTAGAAGCAACTGAAAAGACGAGAGAGTGGTTTTCAGTGCTGTCAGTCTCATGTTGCCTACCGACCAAGAAGCACGTTCACGTCTACACACATTTTTACAAGAATAAGAAGTGCCTTCTCCTCAAAGAACGGTATCCAATACACCTCTAGCCTTACTCTGTATACAGAGCTCTTCAAAAGGGGTCAGCCTTAAATATAAAGTGAAATCAGTTCTTCTTCCTAACGAACCTCGAGTCCTGTAGCCCGAGTCCCATTTGCATTCATCAGACTTAGTTTCTTCAATTCAATTTCTGCACTATTTTGTTTCCATTTCATTTATGAGGAAGAATAAAGACCGGAAACACTGAACATTTGTTCACGGAAATCCTTTGATGAGGAAGAGCTACTGTTTTATTAATTACTCCAACTCATCCTATACATACAATCCTACCTACTTATCGTACTTGTCCCAATCCTGAACTAATACAGCCATTAAATAAACTCAATAATGTTTTAATTGCATTCGTATTGCATTGCAGCAGAAGGATTTGTATCATTTAATATCTTTGAGTCGATCTACAGTCATCCCTGTTCTAGCCTGTCTGCTTATACAGTCGGTATCAACAGTGTCAATTGTCCATCATATTATAGCGGAATGCCACAGCAGAGGTGGATTGGATTGATTCGATATCAGAGATAAACTGGGATTAGTGGATTAGATATATAACAACATTATCGTTATGCTTTTATTCTGTCCTCCGCCTGTTTATCAACTTGATTTTCTTGTGGTTGGATTTCCATAATCCCGGATTTGATATCCAGAGGAGATTCGACAAGAGTTTAATACGGAAGAACGAGTGGAGTTATAACTGTTATTTAAGTGATTGGTTCAATACGGAGGAGCTATAAGGACCGAAGGACGAATGCCAGATTTGTAGTGCATTTGTGTCAGTTTTACTTTTCAATGAAGTTGTACTTCCTCCGCGTTAATATGGAGTCCCTGTCTTTGTGGAAACTTTGGATCGTACTCTTAGGATTAGGTAAGATTTCGAATTTTGAATGCAGATTTGTGTAAGAATACGACATATCAGCTAGGATGTAATATGACGACCTCTGATAAAGATGAACAATAGACATAGACACAGCATTTTCATGGATTCGAATAACACAACCCATGCAGTTTTGGTGAATTCCAAACTGGCAAAACCACAAATCATATTCATAATCATGAGCTTGGGATTTCAAAACTTGCTGATTTCAGAAATAGCAGCAAGCAAGTAGCTTTGTACTTTAAAGGAGTTTTTTTCCAACAACAAGCAACCTGTCAATGTCTCAAAGCCTCAACCATCCCTGCTAATGCATAATTAATAATAATACACATTCAACATGAGGCAGGGCAAGTAAATGAGTTTGCCATCAGGATCTTTGCCATAAGCCGGAACAAACGATCCTGTCGAAAGCGAAACAAAGATTAAATAATCAACTTCTTGTCATACACTCCATCATCTGTATAGACAGGCATGTCTCATGTCAGGCCAGTATAGACAATAGACCAAACAAGTGTAGCTGGTCGGGCTGCTTATTTTTCAAGTCTGTTACGTATAGACATTAAAGGTATAATATTATGAGAATTATCACATCACTTCATAATTCTTAGCTCACCTTTGAGGATTTTTGCGAGTGAATTGTTATCCTCTCAAGTATTTAGTTCGGTACATGAAATCATGAAATTAACAATGGAAGTGCACAAGTACGTAGCAGAGAGTAGCAAGTGTCCACCCAAACTTTTGATAGACTGAAGATGTGATTTATGGGATCGTCGTCAAGTTTTCTATGTATGATCACCCTCAATAGTCAACACTTTGCCCTGGCACCTGTTTAATCTCTATAGTTGTAGTTCTATAGTATGCCATTTATATCTGGTGTCTGAGGTTCTTGGCACTAGATTCACAGCATGGACATTTTCTTAGGAATGGTTGATTGAGGGGAAGATGAAGATTCAATCTGATCGATTAGAAATTCTGTTGTATAAGAATGCAATTTAAAGAAGGCAAATTCAAAGAAGATTTATTTCTTGGGAAGAAAGGCCTTCTGTTGCCAAAATTTGTAAGGAAACTTTTGTAATGCACTTACCTACCCTTCGTATGCTGAATTTTGAATCACTTAAATGTGGGTGTGCGGCTTCATTCAGGATTCTACTTCAATAAGCCTAGAGCCGAAGTGATTAGAGTATGAAATTCAAAATATTTTAAACAGTCGTAAATCGTAAGAAGGCACAAGATTCCGTACCCGCCTTCACCCTCCCCTATTCAATATTCATTCAGATATTTCAGATTCAATTTATCCATTTTGTGAGAAACCCAAACCCTTTTTCTAATGTGGTGTAGGAATGTATGGTTGAATAAGAAACATTGACACTCCAAGCTTTCAACCTTTGAAATCTTAAGAATCTTGAAATATGGAAATATGAAACGCATACAGGCTGTCAACGACAGCATTTAAAAATTATATTAGGTAATAACGAATTTGTGTATGATTTAGAAATATGCTCATTTTTGTTATGTTTAATGCTGCAAAAAATATCGTCTGCAGCGTGTCTTTCATAAATTTTATCCAGACTTTGAAGGCTTTTTACAGCTTGGGTTTATGATGAGTAAATTTAAAATACTGAAGAGACAATAAGATTCATGAGCTACAAATGAGTTTTTAATTTTAATTTCGGATGGGCTGTTTTTATGGAAATATTTTTGAGACCAGAATAACACCAGAAAAGTTAAAACAATCAGAGTTCCATTGATCCACTTTGTGTTTGTATGATCTTACATTTTACAAGGAGATGAAGATTTGAATATGAAGTTTTTTTTTGCATTTTTTGTAAATGGACCACATCCGTTTCAAATAAGTTTTTAAACATTTTTTACTAAAGGTACCCTACTGTTTTTAAAATAAGCCAAACTGTATTTGACTGAAGCAATATGTGCGTTAGAATACATGCAGGAATTTCTTAACATTCGGTTAACATTGATCTTAAATGAACTCCGGTGTAGTTACAAAAGGCTATTATCGTATTCTGTATTTGTGGCTATTGTGGCTAAGGCCTTGCATTTCCCCATTTCCACCTCTACCATGATTACTTTTTAAGAGGATTCTTTGGATCTCATATAAAGTATGTACTAAGAATGAAGTAGCTAATGGTATTTAAATAATGAAATTCGGAAATAAGGCATGAAATAGCCTATTGTTAATTAGCACGGAAGAACGTGAAGGCTGTTGAACCATTTCTTGAATGGCGGAATGAATGGGAGAGTACAACGTTGCTATAAATTCTGATGGATGTTGTTGTGCGTAGCCTACGTTTTCATATCAATGCAGAATATGTTGCCGGAAAGTGAAACCACTTCAGCCTTTATCACGATTAAATTAGGAACGGCATTGAATTTAGAGGATTAAGGACACATCTCAACTACCTTAGAATATATTCAACATCATCTGTAAAAAGTCTATCTTTTTTAAAGTCAAATGTGTCCAATCAATAATAATTTTGTTTAAATTTAAACCCAAAAAGATCCTTCAACTTGTGTTATTCTTCATATTGGCATATTTTTGTTACAAGTTTCATGAAGTTGAACGAATTTTTTAGTAGCTGAATATTTAAATTGTTTTGCATATAATAACTGTGTCACTATTTCATGTCGGGAATTTTTTTATGGTTTTATCCTTTTAAGTTTAGCCATCAATTACCCTTCGGAAGCTTCAGCTTTTTATTTCATTCCCTGCTTAAGCTTCTTGTAGGGATTTTTGCATTCGGTTGTGTCTCTGATCATTTTAAAAAGTAAAATAGCTATGAAATGCCACAAGAATTTAACTTGTAAGTTGGTGTAAGTTTTTGGTGGGAATGGATAGAAATGGCAAAGACAAAGTAAGTTGAGATGTACAGGTGAGAATTGTGTTATAATTTTATAGTGAAGCTCTAGTAACGATTGAGTTCGAGCCTACGAGTCCAAGTTCTAAGTTCCTCACTTACTTTTTTCGTGTAATCTAGATCTTTTTGGATACGGTTTTTGAACCTCCAACTTCTTATCTTATGAATGAGTCAGATTGATAGAACTACGAAGCTCTACGAGCTACAGGAAGGCTTAAAGATCAGCACTGCTTTTAATTATGACTTTATCATCTACGAAAGAACACATGGACTATTATTTCAAAATGAGCAAACACAAGCACAAACATTTGTATTACTATTACAACATTCTGTTTCATTGGGACTTAGTCAGTGTTTTAATATCGTCGAGGAAGCGTTTTTCTACTCTGATACTTTCAAAAGGTTAAGGATTTTGCAATTTGCAACTTCTCGCATGCAACAGTGCCCTTTAAGCAGGTAAACACTTTCCTGGTGCATATATAAATAACATGTTTAGGAATTGATATGACTTGCTGCAGGACTTTATACTCCAAAATAAGGCATTGATTTAGTCTCTTGGACATTTGGGGATTTAAATATTGTTAAATGGAAGCACAGATCCATTTGAGCTCTATCTGGTTGTAAGCTAATTTGCAGTATAAGAACTACCTAAATTGGATGCCACCGTTGGATATTTATTGCATCAACTCATATAAAATTGGAATATTCGTCTATGGAATATTTCTTAAAATTACAGCCTTACAACTTTAGTTGTACATCCAAGAATGCAAATCAAGGATGGTAATTTCAAGATAATTTGATTCCCGAATTAGGGAAGTTTGCGTGGGGGTTCCATCCAGTATTGGAATGGAGAATTTAGATTCCTCGATGAGCTTAGAATCTTAATAATCCTAATTTATGTATTTAAGTACAAGGAAGATGTAAACTGGGATAGATTGAATGCTAATGGATATTGACGGCTAGCTTTGACCTCACTTATTTGGTCAGTTTAGGCTCGGTTTCTTTCTTGAGGCGGATTGTAAAGTTCGTAAATGGAGTTCCTGTTGTAATTTTATACTCCAAGAATGTGACATGACTTCGCGGAGTTAACCCTTTAACGCAACATGATCGTATATGAGTGTACGTATGTAGAATAGAAAACCTGGGCTTATTTCGTATTCATACTGTTCCTGTGCCTAAGTAAAGTACATGTTTTGGTCTGATGTCTTAGCAGATTTTACGCATTATGGCTGAAGCTGAAATAATAATTTTATTGCCCTGGTTTGCTTTTCAAAAACTTCTACGAACTTACCTCACGGATACAGATACACAGTAAATCCCCTCTGCTTTACAATTTAAACATATCGTCAACAAGCAGTAAAATCATTTTATGAATTCCTAAAGGACTGGTTACATCCACAATCCACAATATGAATCATAAATGCAGATTTACTAAACTTTAAAAAAAATCCATGAAATCTCGGATCATGTTACACTGCTGCATAGTCAAATTGTCTAGCTCACGAATACGTACGTTTTACTTTATGCTAACAATCCTTTCCTAGTGAATGTAATGGAAAAACATATACATATAGTACCACCCATCCAAAAAATGATCGGTTAACAATGTACTCCAGCAAAAAAGGGCTTTGAATGATTCGTAAATTATTAGCTTACTTTAACACACTTATATTTTAAATTGAGTTCACAAAAACCATGAAAACACAACATACAGTCCATTCCCTTTGCCATGAACAATCCATGGATGGATTAACGGATTATAAAATCGTGCATTCGGGCTAATCTACCTCGAAATACGACTCTAGGTGTCTGTATAAATGTTTAAATCTTAAATCTACGAATGTAGGTTTTTGCAAACTCATTCAGCTGCTAAACAAGAAGAATTTCTACAAAAAGTGAAAATATCCTATAGCTGTATATAAAACATGACAGGGATGCTGCCAACATATACATTTGCTAGAAGAGATCGTATCTAATTCATCCAAGAGGTATGAGTAAAACACAGCAAGTTGCGAAAAGAGATGAAGATGAGTTGCAAAAACAAATCTGCATCTCTAGCCTCCTCGTCATGTCTGTAGTATTACATTTGCCAATTTCAAATGTTATTAACCAACATTATAAACATAATCGACCACCAACACCAAACACACAGCGTCTTAAAGACTTCTTGAGCTTATAGTTTCATCGCAAGCATTATGGCTGCACCTTGTACATTTTTCTTTAATTTCATTTGAAAGTATATATTTGGAATTGTTTTTGTGGCATCACAACAAGATTTAAATCCGCTGTTTGTTTAGCCTTAAATTACCTTGCAATCAAAATACTTGATGAGATATGATGACTAACTTTGTCTTCCAGTCATGTGGAACATTTTAAATGTAGAAACCAACAAACTAGCAGTCACAATTGTAACTGTTTTAAAGAAGTACAAAATTTTTAAATTGTACCACTTACTTAGACACAAACTCTGGATAAGGCATTTCTTTTTTTAAACATTCTAAAATTACTGTGCAAACAGTATATCATATAGTACTTACAATTCTTCAACGAACAGGTAGCTTACAGGTATGAACGGTTTAAAACCTGCTTACTCGTACAAATTAGAAGCAAATTGGAAAAGAGAATCCATTCAGTTCCATCTCGAATCTCGATCTCATCATTGGCAGTGATGGTGGTGAAGTGCTGATATGCAAATGAGATTTTATTAAGATTGACAAGGGAAAGTTAATCATTTGCAAAGAAATCATCCTGCATTCCTATACTCCAAGCTAGCAGGCACTTCCACTCGCATGGATTTATGTTAAGCCTTTATTTGTTTTGTTATGCCTACCAAATACTAAACCTACGAAGCATGAACAACAAACAGATTTGACATTTGTGGTTAAAGATCTTAACTTGCTGTCATTAGGTTATTATTTACTGTACTTTTAAATGTCAACGGAAGATGAATTATGAAATGAATTTCCCCTGTCCCTATTTGACTGGCAGTACTTGAAATCCTCAGTGTACAGTCAGTTTGATGTGATCTCCTACCGAAATCCGTTCTCGTACATAATTACGATCTACGCATTGAAAACACATTTTATTAGATTACCAGAAAATGTATATTTGACTCGACGACGATGACAACGTCGTTACATAACTGCAGAATAAGCCGGATATTTAAGGTTCTTAAAATACCTACTTCCAATATAGGCTGCGGAATGTACAGGAGGAATAGCTTTACGAACTGTCTATTCAATAAGCAAAATGCATTAATATTAATAATATTAATAAGGCTACGGTCCACCTGCAAAAGGAATGTTGCAATCCTTTCCTCACACATGCAGTGGGAGAGTCAGGAGTCACAGAAAGCTTATTCCCAGGGGCTTATCAGATTTCTGTGAAATTGATAACCCCTTTGGAAATATGAATGTGTTTTGCATCCATAATTACCAGAATATCTCATCTTCCTAATCCATCAGTTAATGTAATGAGGACGACGAGTATTTAATATTCATTATATGCATTCGAATTCCAATTTCCGAATCCATTATTAAAATTCATTACTGAGTATTGACTGCTGCTGATTATTGATTGAGTCAATTTAATAGTTTAATTATGCATACTTAGACATCTCCCTTCACTAGCTTATTTCATTTTGTCACGATAGATCTCTGATGTAGAGAGAAAGAGACACGGAGGCCTTTTCAGCAGCTAATAGTAACAAAACAATCAGAAGTCAACATCAACTCTCTCACAGTTAACTGACCTCATCGGGATGACATTTTGGAATTTGCTCATTAATCAGCCATCTTAAAAATCTTAAAAATCTTAATCGTGAGTCGTGACTGAGATAACTATTATGCAAATTGGACAGATGTAAAGATCTTAATCAGGAATAGGCTTAATAAGCAGTAGCCTACAATCAAATCAATAATTTATTTAAAAAAAAATAAAATCTTTGACCTTTTGAAATCTGAAATCAATTTCAAGCAACAGCAGGCAGGAGTGTATTTTTCTTACACAAAGACCATTGTAAGATCAGTAATAATGTTTATAGCTTCTTATAGTCCAGGGTTAGATAAATAGAGCAAGGGTAGAGCAAATGGGAGTAACGGGATGACAAATTGTGATCCAAAACATCGGGAGTGATTTTAACTGCTTAAAAGATTTTTGGACCTAAATATTGGAACGACCAGGAATTGTAGATTCAACAATGGCTCTCTATACAAGTTTAAAAGTATATATGAACATTAAGAATAATGTTACCGTGAATGCCTCAATAAATTACCAAATGTCAGTCTCTCTTTATTGAAGACAAAAGGAGGATAATGAAGCGTGGAACAAGTTAATTAACAAATTAGCTCAGCCTCGTTCTTAACGTCAGCTTACTACAAACGAACTATATTAATTAATGACAACAAGCCTATCTAGACTAGTAGCAACCTATTCTGCACTTTTTCATTATATCTTATCGAAGTTGCAAGCGAATTCAAGGAAATCTTTACAAGACACTGTTCTCAGTAACTTTAAGCTCATTAATTAAAACCAGCTAATATGCGACTAATTATTTCCACTACTAACTTCTGTTCGGAATCCGATTAACAATGCAAAAAGGAGACGTGAGCAAGAGTTTGAAAAACATTTCAAAATCCCTTGATCCTTTCAGACATTAAAACCACATAAACCTCAAGTTTTTTCCACTTGTAACTAGAGTGGCACAAAATGATAAAATGCTCTGTTTCTTCCGTTGCATGAGTAAATCATTTTTTTTATTAATTAACTTCAATAAGGTTTAGAGTCTTTAAAGTCCCTGGGTGTCGCAACTTCCAATTCTTATTTCCCACAAGCATTCACATATACATATGTAGTACCGACTGCAGTCTTATAGTGCAGAGTAGTGTGAAATAAGCTAAGTACCTATGTAACTAGCATGACATAAGGATGAAGGAGAGGCCTGTGCAATTTAAATGATGATTTTTTCTACGCGATATTAAAAGTAATTAATTCAAAGGAAATGAAGTCAGAAAAGAGGTGAGGTAGGCTGTATTTAAAACGGCTAGATTAAATACATTTCCATCGTCAAGGATGTAACTCTTAAATCTTAGCTCACTTGCATTTTTCTACCTCGACTTTATTTACGTTTATGACCAGTCGGTTGGAACGGAAATGATCTCGTTTAACCATTCTTCCACCTACCTACAACCAACAAGCAGAAAGCTATATTGTGCACCAACCAACCAACTAAACTAGTCCTGTAGCCTGTCTGTATGAATTGATAACATGACATGGTAGATACGTGTGTACAATTACTATTAGAAAACAATGTCCATCTGTCACCTAGTGTTCTTGTATTCTTATTTAGTAGATAAGGCTTAAATAAACCAATTCGTCTGATCTGAAAATTCATCAAAATGATGAATGAGACTAACTTTGTCTCTTGTTCTTCGACTTGTTGGCTTAGTTAGTATGTTGGTATTGGCATTTCCCATGGCTGGCTTAGCTCTTCAAGGTCTATTATCGACATTCGATTAGACATGGATGTCTTATCGCATTCTTAAACGTCATAGGATATCATTAGAAGATTATACCACCCCCGAAGTGATCTAAGGTTACCAGTACACATACAGTCAACTATTTCACATTGAACACCCTCCTGGGAACAAATTCTTACCGACAGTGTCCCTCCCAGTGTACAGTGTACGAGTACATCCAAATTTTAATCGCAATAATGTGGACTAATCAATAATAATCAACACCTTAGATTGTCTGATTCGTCCCTGTCATTGTCCCCTTTGAGAAATAAATTAATGTCTTGTTGAATAGAGCGTTATAGTTTCTAGTTTTGTAGTTCATAGTTAAGCTAGATAGATAACTTACTGGTGGTTGTGTTGTGGTACAGGAAATTTAATGTCAATGATGCACAATACGAAGACTAATATGTAATAGCAGTAGGGAATAGAAATCGAAAACTCAGCCCGTTGAAATTAATTCTGAGGAGAATCGTCGTCTTTAAAAAGGAGATTAAATGGACGGATGTTGCGTTATTGCAAAATATTCTCATTGTTAATATAGTTTACTATCATTACGCTTCCCTCCTACGTAACCACAAATCTTACTATTACTTCCATTCGTTTCGTATACATTCAACACGGTTCAACAGTCGAAACTTGAAGTCTGAAGAGTCACAAGTCGACCATCGGCATATAGGAACACAACGAACATGAAGTATAAGCAACAACACTTACAACTTAAATACATATGCAGGTATCCCGTGGTGCACCTTTCGCAATAGTTCGCACTCCCTCACAATACAATCAACGATTATGAATTAAAAACAAGAACAGCTACAGGCAGAGGGATGTGTGTTTTTTAAAGTCTGATTATCTTATAATAAGAAACCTTTCACCCTCTAATGTGGACATGTCAACGGGTTACTAACTTAATTAAATCTATCGCACTATTGTACTTCATGCATTGTATGTTAACGGGAGTGTGTGTGTGTGTGGGTAGTGCTAGTGCATTCTAATGAAATCAAAAGTGTTCATTCCGCAATTCAGCTTAGGCATCACCAAAGGGATTCTTCTGCAGGAATACAGTTTGGCCAGAATGACATTGTTGATAGGAAACATTTCATTCACACCCCTCAACGACATTTGCAATCTACAATCTGCATGCCAAATTTTTTAATTGCTAATTCCATTCAATTTCAAATTGCAAAATAGCAAAACAGAAAGAATTTTTTAGGCAAGGCAAAATTTAAAACTAAACTGTGACAATTTTCTGACTAGAAAAAAATCCATTCTTTTACAAAAGATGGGACACTTGTTTAGCAATACCCTTCTTATCAGTTGTTCAGTAGCCCTTGTTTTTTTTGACAATTTAGTAATTAGTGCAAAACGATGGATAGCTCATCATTAGCATGGCAAGCCTATAGTCATTTGAAGTCTGAAGCAATTAAGCCAATTACTTCTCGCTCTTAAAGAATTGTTAGAAGTGACTGTCTCCCAATTTTGAATTATGAAGGTGTTTAGTTGATTTGGTAATGTATAGTAGGGGTGATTTTGAGTCTTCAGATTTGCAGATGTAGACTTAACAAGTTGTAGGCAATAGGAACTTTGTCACGTTTTACTCTTGCAGAGCTGTAAAGAAGCCTCAAAATGCCTATTAGCTGTCTGTCTACTTGTCTAATCATTTCAAAATTGTTAATTACTAGATAAAGCATTTGGTTGAGGATGGAGGGAGACGGAAAAAAAATCCTGTTTTTCTACTTTTCTGTTCCTGACTTCCTCTGTTGTTTGGATTTCTGAATTATTCTGAATGCACTTCCTTCATTTAGCTTATGGAAAATGTTACTCCTTCTTCTTTGTTGATGTTGATAGTACATACAACAAGTAAGAGGTAACGTTGTGAAGGGTCACTGTGCACTGTTGGGGGTGGTCCGGTGCCACATGGTTCATGGTACTTGTCGAATCAGTATCAATAGGAATTTCAATATTTGTCAAAACTTACGCTATCTTGTCGCTCCTGATTATTGTATGCCTTTTCTGAAATGTGAAAAGTACAACAAATACTATAGGATGCACATTAGAATGGCTAGTTGATTTTTGCATGTCACATCTCATCGAAACTGACTGAAAGCAGTACCAATATAAACCACCATGTACCAGTATAATGCGACGGATTATGGAAGGTGATCGATTCAATAACTTTGCCTCATGGAAAGACATTCACATCACATATGCCTAGTCTTTGAGTAACATATTCTTCCAATAGTCTATACACATGCCTGTCCTGGACAAAACTCTCCGAATTCGTGACTTCAAAAGTTGTGAAGCCACGACCACATCTGTTCAATTAAAATTCACTCCACATGACAATTTGTTCCCAAACTTTATTTCATCCAATCAGATTCATTAGAAATACAAGAAAGAAAGGAATGCTACATAATTCTTATTCCATTTAGCTGACTTACAATTAGTCAATTTTGGATTCCATACGCTTTCAGTTTTCAATCATATTTCATATTCCTCAGAATAAAACTTAACCTCAGTCAAGTTCAAAGCAGGTGGCATCATGGATCCAGGCA
>JAQFZA010000705.1:0-14247 GCA_034695115.1 Desoria olivacea | reverse complement strand
ACCTAACAACAAAACGACATTCTGGATTCTCAACTCTGAACGATCCTATTCAGGCAGGATAATTACATTGTTATCATCTTGTAACGTAAAGAGATCTCTTATACAGCCCTGTTCCTTTTTTACTACCTCCTCATCTCTTACCAACTTTCTTCTCCCCCCTATAAGGCCGATACATAATTACGTTAGGAGACGTCGGATTAAGGTATGCTCCTCTTATCTTGGATTACGATCAGCAATTATTTCCAGCAGGAAATACCATGTGTACGTAGTAAACTATATAATGAGTATCCTCATCCCAACTTTTCAATAACACTTTTATTCTTTGATCCCTTTCTATTTATTATTCTCCTACGACTTTCACTTTCTTACTTCCAAGTTGAAATTGTATTCCTTGTCCTTAATCAATCTATTTGTAAGTAGCCAGATCCTTCAATGTCACATTTCACATCTTACATCTCAAATGTCAGCCTGGCTAGACTGAAAGATTAAAAATGAAACCTACAAAATCCGTTCACCGTAAATTGTGAAGTTACACAGGAAAATTCAGACGCTTTTAATTTCTTATTATAACATCAGATTAGATCCACATTAAAGTTCCCTAACTGTAAATCTCAAATCACTCTCTCCAAATTTTAACTCTCCACTTCAAACCGTTCAGCCCAACCCGACAACCCCTGTGATGAATTAGTTTAGAAGGGTCACATACTCAGATAATAAAAAGCCCTTGTAATGTACGTAGTAGCCATACAACATGGACAGAGATGAGAAACGTCTACTTCATTTCCATCAAAGACTAAACAACATGTAGTCAGTCTTATATATACTTCCATACAATAGTCCACAACCTCTTCACTTTCACTGCCCCTTCATTTCATTTTCATCATCCCCAGAATCTAGAATCCTAGAATCCTTACCAGCCCAGCCAGCTTCATTCATTCATGTCTGTCATGAAAGTATTGTGGAAGTTCTCGAGGAGACTGCAGATACACACATACAACATACAATACACATCCCCACCTATTTAACTAGCCTTAAGGTTACATTTCCAATAATAAAACACACTATTCTCAATTCGCCTACAGAATCCTAGCCCTAAAATACAAACAGCTTATACATAGCCATAGGGCCGCACATAGCAAAACTCTCACACACACCGAGTTTTATTAGACAGGAAACATTTACTTTGGTGCACATGTTACATGACACAAGACTGATTGAGCACAAGCTCTTCGTTGAATTCTCAACAAGCCAATTTTTCCTCCTGTGTGAAAATTCATATATGAAATGAAACTATGAAGCCTCAGCCAGCCTCTCAGCCTCCTCCATCGTCCCTTGGAGACTTGGAGAGAGGGATTTCGATTTTGTCATCATCATCCCAAGGTAAATTGCGGACTTGATGCACGTGGCAATTTCAATGATAAAGGGAACCAACAAAATATTGAGCCGTTAGTGCCACTGGCAAAGTACCTTTGATAGGTACACTTTGGAAATCTATTGTGCTATCACGGACGACCATCAAATGTGTACCTCTGCACAATCTAAAGTACATTTATGCTCCTAGCAAATCTCTCTTTTGATCAACAATATCCCAGCAGAACTAAAACCAAGTCCCCCTTCTTCACAAAAACTCATCCCTAGCAGCAGAATATTATGTACCGTGCCTGGGTCTGGTCTGGTCCTCCACTAGGTTGGGGCTATCAAACTCCTCCATTTATGCTATTACATTATGTTCACCTCTCTCAGGAGGATTTTTCCATCCATATAGAAATATTAAACTCCTGCCTGCATATTAAATCTCTTTTCAAATCTCAATCTCCACAAACTCCCTATAATAAACATATACTCCATAAATTCGACTCCCTCAAAGTCTCTATCAAACCTCATCATTTTCAAACACATGTCCAAACTTTATGAAAAATAAACCAGGTTGTTGTACTCCTTCCACAGTACATTTATGCCAGCCATCCATAAAAACTCATCATAACTTTTAAAAACCGTATAGCCAACTTTGATTGGAATTGGACTCACCTAATCTGCTGCAAAACAGGCTGAATCTTCTCAATGAACTGTGTACTGACTGTATAACGTTAATGATGATGTTAAATCCACCGGATGAAATGCAATACAAATACAAATCCAACTCCAAAATATTTATTTAAATAGGGATTTTGGGTGCCTCTACTCGGGAAATATAAAGCTGACCGATTCTGCCTGCCTCTACTTTTACCTAAGCTTAATCACAATATACGAAATGGATGTACCTTCCTCCCTTATGATAGTATAGGACAGACGTTATCTGATGGACCGAGGGTCCGTCCATCAGTCGGAGTCCCCTTTTTACCATTCGATGCCTATCCATTGTTCCCGAACTTCCAGTAGACTGGACAATCTGAATAAGCGTCTTTTCACTCCATAGGAAAACACTATTTCTCTGTCAATTAATCTCACAACCTACGCTTGTGCAATGCACTTGCCAAGTCTCGTATGCTCCACTGATCTCTGTGAACTCACATGAGGTCTGGAAATGTAAACCCGCAGATTCAACAAAGAATTATTTATTATTATCATCAACATCATCATCATCGTCATCATCATTATCTCCCATATTCTCATCTTACCTGCCTCCGATGCTATTTCAACTTTCAATCATGTTCAATACACTATTCCTCCACCATCCGAACCTACTGTCCAATAATCCTAAAGATAACAACCTTCTGTTCTGTTCAGTGTTCGGGATTCACTAAATAAATCCCATCAAAAAATGTACCCAGTTTTAAGTGCACTTCAGTATCTCTATTACATCAAGAGCCTTTCATTCTCTAAATAGAGAGAAGAAATATATTAAAACCTCTCTCTACTATTAGACTTGAAACATCAGAAGTGGTTACGTAAATCTATTACGGATAATTTAGATACGGGCTTTATCAATCTAAAGCCTTCAGGTAAGATTTAATTTCATCCTTTCACCTGGTAATTCGAGTCTGGGCTTTTGTCTACAAATCACAATACAAATACATTCATAACGGTTTCAGGTATCGTCTCTTGGGTCCTTTATAGTCTCCAGAGTCTCTTGATATTTAAATGTAAAACTCCTTTCGATTTGTTGATTGCATAAGATGGAAGATAAGACACAGGCCCAGAAGGGGTTTGCGTCATTCTCCCATTGTTGATTGTACATTGTCCTTGACATAATATTCCTATCTATTTATGGTTCAACCTTAATAGCCCATAGGTTCATACAATTCCAAAGCACTGCTTACATTTCCATGTGACTCGATTCCATTATACGGGCTGGAAAAATAAAGCTTGAGATAATATGAGGAGTCTTTATGAATACATAAAACAGATCCACCACCTTTGACACGCATGGCGACGAGTTGGCGATCACCTCCGTCCATTTACTTAGGACAAACAGAGGAGAGTAATAATAAACCTGTGAATTACGCAACCCACAATCTTTTAATGTAAAACTCTACTAACCGAAATAATGTACAGGCCATCATTAGTATTTACAGCTCAGGCTGTCAAGACTGCGGAAAACAGCCCAAAAAATCCAAATACAACAAGACAGAAAGGCTAATAGATTATTTCCTGCAAAAATCTACCTACAATTTCTTGGCTCACATTGCAAATCCGGTCATAAACATATTAGCCCCTCAGCCGTCAAGACGTACCTCTCTCCATCCTTGCCCATAAAGTCGAATAAGTAAACAAATATATTTCATTCATAACGATGCAATAGTCTAGAATAATACATACATAGTATCACATAGTTTCACAACTACTATCAACATCAGCCATCAACTATGTTCCAGCAGAGGAGGGGGCTAAAAAGTATCTGGAACATTTCGCACACCGGTAGAATGACATCCCGTGTGTCTTTCCGGTCTCCAAAAAAAGTTCCTCTCGTTTTATGATTCAGTGAGTCTTTGGAAAACGGAAGACGACAACGAATCAGAAAGAAGTAAAATGGAAAAAAGAGAAACCAAGCCAGCGAAAAATATATACCAAACTTACTTCTGCCCCTAAAACTCCAAACTAAACTCTAAATGTCCCTATATATGTTTTACTTAAGAAGTAGAAAACACTCTTTATGAATGTATGTATGGAATAGGTAATCAAACATCTGCCTGCTACTTCACAGGTCTGGTGGTAGTGTGGCATCTTTCCCTACACACCCTAGAGCCCTAGTACATACATAGAGAGATGGGAGGATTACAGAAAACAAGGACAGAAATAGACTCCCAAATACTCTTCCCGAGAGCCTGGCATACCTGAATTCTAAATCAACACCTTTGAGACTCCTCTCGGTGACAAAACTTTTTCCTCTCCACATTGGAAGGGAACCAGAACGAGGTGACTACCTACAACAAGGAAGCCGGAGATAAACTAAGAAAAAGATGCCACACCAAATCTAACCAACCCATGGTGCCATCATCATTATACCATCCCATACCTCTACAGCCTCTGAATCCAAACTCTTAAATAAAACTTTCCCAGATTTATACACACTATTTAAGTAAGTCAAGTCAGCCGTTGTCTTATAGTTATCACAGAAGAGCCTACCGACCTATATCATTCCGTCTCATAGTCCTCATCTCTTCTTCATGGACACTCTCCGGCACTCGACATTACGGGAAAAGGTTTAATGCAACAATTCTGGCAATCTACCGAAAAACCAGCAGTTCATAATAACATTCGGTATTCAACTATTCCCATCAACCCGTCAACCTTCATATAAACATATGTACACCTACCTCCTCTATACCTTTCCGTTCCATGAAAGAATTCATGCAACGAAGCATGCAAATTGCAAAACCAAAAACCAGCTCAGCTTCTCCAATCCCCACAGTACTAAAGCTAAACGAACTTAATAAGCATAGCGGCAGTCCGCCCTGCTGTGTCGACTTCTCAGATTTCAATTTATTCTCCTCTCTCTAGACTTGTCTCTCCAATCTGACTTATCCACCCAAAGCAGCCAATTTGCAGTCAAGGTGAGGAGATATTTTTACATTTAACGAAGATGAATGGTATCAATTAGCCCTAATTAATTCTCATAAGACCTACCTCCTCCTCCTCCTCTCATCCAGCTCTACTCTACCTATCTTCCTACCTTCTGTCCCACGTGGGAGAGATAGATCCTCTCAATTCCTTCCCATTTTCCTTTCCTTTGAAGATCAAGTGTCCTCATAAACCTACAAAACTACACCATCGAGCAAAGTTGCAAATAGTAACTGAACTATAGGCAGATACCAATTGAAAGGTGTATAATTCACTGAATCCTACCTCCACCTTCTACGACTCCAAGCAAAGCCGTTACTCAAATGGAAGGAGGCAGTTAAAAACAGACGAGCTATTTCCGTCACAAATTCAACCAATTTGGCATAACGGAGTTAAATAACTCTTCGGAAGAATTCATTCACCTTTTCCCCCCAACTCAAGGTGACATTATTATAGCCAGTTAACCAGAGCTGGATATTCTTAGGAGGGATTCTCTCCTTATAATCAAATCTGGATTCGTCAGTCATTAATCTTTTAAAAGGAGATCTCTCTCCTATTTGAATGGTAATTAGTTGAATTAATGTCTGCAATCAAAACCATCTCATCACTTGTTAAACCAATTCATTTTCATACACACTTCACTTTTACAGCCAGCCTACAGCCTATCTACACTTACGGCTAGCAGAGCTTCGATTCAATTCCCATCTCCCATAAACTTATATGGGATTCCTCCTATAGCTAATACTAATAGTGGAAAAGTGATTCATTCGTTAACTCAGGCATTTATAATCTATCTGTTGTACGTGTAATGTAAAGGGATATCGTGTAACTCCCTTGCCTTCCCTGTCTGGTGCCTATGGCCTCGTGTGTGAGCCTTTGTGGAGCCGATTTTTATTTCAAAGATGACTAGGCCAGGGGTCCCTCTTTATCATCAGTCCCCCTTTTCTAGTTCAATTGCCCCTTTGTGCAAATCTCCTGAATCATGGCTGATCGTCTCCTCTTCTATTTTTTATCTTTTATATTCCAAATCCCAACGACAAATCCCTCGATCCAGTATCCACGACGTGGAGGTAGGTACTTTACTTTCCCTATCCACCGACTACATTTCCCTTGGCTACCTGCCGCGATCCAATTCATGATCATCATCATATATTATATGACGTTATCTCGTATCACAAAAGATCCTTGCCCAAAAATTTACCTCAACCTGGCTCATCTCCTCTCCTCATGTGGACTTAATTCCCCTCAACTCCTGAACTACTGACTTCTCGCACGCGTCTGTCCCCTTCATACGTTTCAAATCCCTTTAACTGTATTATTATGCAAAGGATAGGTCACAGTCAGTACTTATATCATTCCTATTGTTTGCTAGATTAAAGGATTCAACTCGTTCTGTACGATTCAATGATTTCAAATGGGCAACACGAATCATCACTAACTTTTAAGGCTAATGATAAAAACCAAGTCAATTTACCTACCCCTGAGTTTTCATTACCTATACGTACCGATATTGATTTATGCCGACAATCGGCTTTTCGCATGTATTTTTGTTGCTTTTTGAGGTTCAATTGGTGTTTAAGTGTAGAGTGATTGAACAGTTTTAAAAGTAATTTTTTTTAAGTTTAGAAATTTTTTATCAATATAAAAATCGCAAAACATCCGTCTAATATTCCTAATTAAAGTAACCCCAAAAAACCTCGTTTCGATATACACAATAAACATAATCAATTTTGAAAGTGTTGGCAATCTCTTCCCTTAACATAATTTTATTGCAACCTCCAATTCCTTTCAATTCTCAATCCAAACCTTTCCACCTGCCCATCAATTTAAAAAAACCCAGCCAAGTCAACAGGAGTAGTGAAATTGAAAGGAAAAACATCTCTTCACAAAACTCAAACAACTTTCCTCATCAATCAAGCCTCCTTAAAACACTTTAATTCAATCCTCCAGATTCAAAAACAACCATTCAACACCCACAACATTCTAACAGTCTAGCCATTAGAAAAAGCAAAGGTGAAAAGAAAACTCCAGCCTGATCTCTCCAATAAACTTCAATTTCAGTCACATCAAAAGGATAATAATTTACCTCTCTCCACTTTCCCCACTTCACACTTCCAACTTCCAACTTCAAAAATACTTTCTCTCTCTTCCTTCAACATCCACACCTTCCAAGCCTTCCAACGCTTCCAACACTTTCCAGGCCATGCTAGCCAAGAAAAAACAAATCCCAATTTCTCTTCCGTCTAAACCATCCAATGCCAATATTACCAATACTTACATACCTACCTTCCAAAACCAATACCTACATCTCTAACCTCTCCTCTAATAGTTCCTAAATACGACTGATGATATGTATTCCTACTTCCCAGCCTTTCTGGAGTGCTGAAGGGCGGAAAAAAATGAAAAATTAAAAGAGAGTCAAGACGGAAACAGTGATTGATAAGGGGAGTAAGTAATAGGTACGGTGAAAATTTTTGCTTTTTATCTCTAGGTAGACAGACATTCAGAGAGATTCAATGCCCCCTCCTTAGACAACTTATAACCTACCTACACTTTCCTTCCAACATCTTACAATTCCTTCCTCCTACCATTACCGACATTCATTTCATCACATCCACCATCCACCATATCACCCACCGACATGCTTTCACTCTACGTAAGAAGTAGACAGCTCCAGACAAAAGGGAAAGGTAGAGAAAGCAGGCAAAATGAAGTACTTCGTCTTCCAGTCTTCAACGACTTCAACCTCTCTAATAATACCCCTCTCCACTAAGGAAGCTTGACTTCCTCGGCCCAACTTGCATCACCACCATCACCGGCAGCAGAAGAGACTGAGCTAAGAAATGTTGGCATAGAAACGTCGAACCTTCAGCAGCTTTTATTGGATTTTGTGAATGAATGAGCTATGCCAAGCCGGAGTGGAGGACATTATACACACTAACATGTACTACTACTTTACTATCCTATGTCTATGACCAAAAGAGAAACGGAGGGGCAGGTAGCCAGCTAAGAAGATGCATTATGTTATACCTCTAGAATGCCTAGAAGGAAAGGGATCTCCAAATATCCTTGACTGACTGATGCTGATGATGTACTTCCCACCATCCATCCAAACTCTTCTTCCAGGTAGTATGTAGTAGGTGGTTCGTACCTAATAGCAGCAGCTAGTGTACAAAAGCTGGCCAGAGTACAAAGTTGAAGGAAATCACCCAGTCATTTCTCTCCTTGATGAAAAAGAGGTTAATGGGAAGAGGTTTTAACACCTTGACTCTCTCTCTCTCTCTTCACTTTTACATTACATTATGCTTTCATCTCAACATTCCCAACCCATCCACTTTCCTCGTCCTAAAAGTCTCCTTTACCATGCCTCTTGGTTCCCTTCTACCTAGGGAGACTTACCTTTTACCTACTTAGTTACGTCCATTTGGTTTTAATGCTGCAATTATTACTCGCTGTAAAAAAAAGCACAGCCCTCCTCATTCCCGGTGCTCTGAATCTCCAGCCTTAAGTATTGACTAGCAGGCTCCTCCAGACATAAACGTAGCTTATAGAAGAACTACACACACAGGGTATATATAATATGCCCTGATTTCCAATACTTAATAGGAATTACAGTGATTTATTCCCCATCGAGTCTCCTTCAAGAGGTAGTCTCGTATATATCCAATCGATACCCTATACATACATACTGCACTGAGCCTGAAGACCGACCCCGCTCACCGATTACAGCTTTAAGCAAAGGCATTGGCTCAGCCGAGAGAAAGTATGAACAGCCTACCAAGGTAAAATAGCCATTTCACCATCTGTCTGTTCTTCTTCTACCTGCATTTCCCCCAATTAGATGGACGATCGATAAATAAGAAGAAAGCAGGAGGAGAGCGTTCAGTCCGTAGGGATCCTATTGTACTTTCTCCCGGTTTCCGAAGCAGGTAAGCCCCACCAACTACTAAAACTTGCTGACATCACATCCCTCCATATATATACACAGCTTGTACGTATTGATATAGCAATGGCGATGCATACTCCTACATCCTATCTGCCAACCTGCCTTTACCTTCTATTCCATAAACAACCCACCTTATATTCCACCCTAAGCGAAATACATACACAATACAATGTAACAAACAGCCATCATGCAAGTATTATCAAAGACCATGCCCATGACGAACTTCCGCTCTAGTCCTCCTCTCTCTCCTTCATGAGACTTTTTTTAGGCATTTCTTTCCCCAATTCGGATCAAGCAAACCAAACCCAACGAAGCCAGCTGCATAGCCCAAGTATTGAGTGTAACATACTAACTAACAGAACCGGTGTGTGTTCTACTACTAGCAAAGCAACTATCCTTTTGGTGGATATCCTGACTGACTGGAGGTATATAATGCTTGGGAGGAAAAGCAGGGAATTAATCAGCAGGAGAAATTCTCCAGAGACTTAGTCCCTCGTATTAATTGGATGAACTGGAAACTTATCCGAGGAACAGGATGGAAACAAATGATATTGTCACACCTGTGACTATATATATGTTATCCAGATCACTCTCCACTCCAAATCCTAACTCGGCTAAAACCTTATAGTAATCTAGTAATCTAGAGTGTAGCATGCTGAAACGTGGAAAACGCTGGATCGTTGAAATAAGGGTCTTGTACACTCATACATAAGTATCTACCTTTTGGGAACTCTGATGCTTTCACCATGCCATGTACCATAGGGAATACGAATACGAAGCTTTCTGATACTGTCACCACTTGTCCTTTGTTACGTTTATCATCATCCCAAATTGCTAAAACATATAGGATGGATTTGTACACATTCAATTCTCAGTTCAATTTTCCACAGCTTACCATTCCAATCTATCCCTGTACTGTAATGGCGTAATGAGTTTGATTCAATTTTAATTCTCCCCAGCTATAGCAAGCACCTCCCCATAAGTCATCTGAAGTCATGTCAATTCGGAAGTTCAGAGAATTCAGACCTCAGACATCTCATACACTCATAGACTCATACTTCATCCCCCAACTGCCTATCCTATCTGATCTTAGTTTAATACAGACAGAGGAGGAAAGTAAGCAAAGTCAGCAGAATGGCAGATTTTACACCTTCTTCCATCCAAGATCCATACAGGAATACGAACATCCAGGGCTAGGAGGGCAGAGAATTGGAGGCTTTGACGCTTTGAGGATGTTGCAGGAAGGGGAAGTTGACATCATATGGGGTGTCACACTGTCGTTATCGTTAGTGGACACTCATCCCGAGCTACTATTCTTATGCCGTGCTAGGCCATCCCATGCCAACCTTTATTCTATAGCCCAATCTAACACTCTCATTTCGAATCTCCTCTCTCTCTCTCTCTTTCTGGCTCTTTCTGACTAACCAAAGGAGACTTGTATCCAAAGTACAAGTATGGCCAGAAGATGAGAGAATTGACGGTCTACAGAACAGGACATTGCCTCAAATTGCACGTCCAGTCATCCAGGCAAAAACCTGGAGTATCTGAATTCTCAACTGAAGTGAAACCACTCAGCCATCCAACATTCAAGAGACCATACCATCATATCATATACAATCACCACCACTACCACCACTACACGAATACCACCTTTCCAGCTTAGCCTTTACGAAATGAATATTTCCTTCTCCAGCCTATAGACTGTCTGGTCTACTATCTTGGTCACACTTTGCCCTGTACTTGTACAACAATCTACATTGCAACATTCTTACCACCTTTGACCTCCCTGCAGACGTCAGATTCCTAGAACTCCAGAGAAGCACATAAGAAAGTGAAATCACCGGCCAATATAATATTTCATAAACCAAAGTATGAACCTTAGGACAAAAAATATCCAATATATAACCCACCACCACTTTCCATTCCATCGCAAAGTCCTAAACCCAGTCGGGTGTTACTTACATACATTCTTACAAGTTACAACCATATCTCCCGAAAATGTGAACCGTTTCCTCTCCATCCGAGCCTCGCAAGATGCACATTGACATTTCCACCTTAGCAATCCTTATCCGCATCTACCATCCCATTACATAACACACGTGTGTCCGTCTCCCCGAAATCCCTTCTCTACCCAACTGCCTATAGGAAATCTCAGGGATAGGCTGTTCTTAATTCAACTTCTCCCTGCCTGTATAACCGAAGCCAAGTTACCTGGCGCCCGATAAAAAAAACCTGGCAAATTCTGCATCCACAAAATTAGGTCGCTATGTCTGCCTCCTATAAATGATAGATGCAAAATGCCTAGCTAAAGCTGTAATAAGGTGTAGAGTGTACTCAGCTTTCTGCTATGCACAAGGAAGAATAAGAATACTATGAATCATCCCTCAGTTGTTATTTATCTCTTCTTCTTCTTGGAAGCTTAAGGAAGGGCTTTTCATTTCATAACCTTGTTTCCGTAGGAGTCTATTGTAGCCGAGTTGTGGGGCTTTGGTTTGCAGGTTCTTCCTCTACTACTTCTATAGACCATGTCCTTCTAATCTTAAGAGGCATTTTGTATCTCACTTCCACACTTTACGTAGAAGTCAGTAGCCCATGGTTAGTCTGTAGTCGTTACCTTTTTATAGTTCACCTATTCCACCTTTCACAAAGTTGAAAATAAAGGCAATAACAGATTTTATGGACATCCTAGCATTCAGCCCCTAAAACTACTTTTTCTTGATCTTTTTGAGTCTCAAGTCAAACTTTGGCTTTGCCACTGCCAGATCTTCTCTGACTGCTGCCTGCCTCTGCCCTCCTCCTCTCTCTTAAGTTAGCCTCTGCATCTTGAATCTCGATAAAAAATACCTTCCATTCATCATCCACTAAAAGTTGTTGTGCCATAAACTATCTTATCTCCGTTACAAAAAGTATGTTTTCCACTCCACTATCCCGACCAACTCTTTCTATAAGTAAGTAACTTCAGTTTAGTCAGGCAGGATGGTAGGAGAGGAGGAGGACAAAAGGTACGAAAACATTTTAGTAGCCCTGCTCGTCAGTATAAAACATACCAATACAAATACGTAGCAGTTTCATTTCATCCATTCAGACAGGGTTACGTATCAACAAATATCCTTGAGCTTCATCCAAAACCAATAACATCCATCTCCCTCTACTTCCATCCCTTCCATCTCATCATTTTATGTCACTATTTACCGGATGAACAAAAAGTCTACGAAATAAAAAATTTATAAAACTCCTTCTTCAAAGACCCTTTGACATCTGTCCCAATCAATTCTTTATTACCTCCCTTAAATAATTCCTGTCCAAATCCAAATTTCCAAGGTACACCCATACGTCCATCACTTCAATCCATGTCCAGTCAGAATCACATGCATCCTCCTCCTCCTTCCTAACCATCATCATCACAGCTTATTAATGACTCAGGCAAGGGGAAAGCATGAAAAATTGAAAATAACAATGATAAACGAGGTAAGCCTTACTGACAAGAAGAAGGGTGACACATATCACATATACATACCTTCAACTTCAGCATTTTACTAATAGCCAGAGCATACAGACATTCAAAATCATATCGTCAATTCCCTACAGGCCTGATCCGTCCTGCTCCGCATGGTCTGGCCAGATTAGGCCGACTAAATTCAACGAATGAACAACCTCAATTCTCCTCAACATACTCAAAGAACGGAAATGAGGGACACATGGACATTCATATGGGGAACAAAGTCTTCTGACTCCAATGCATTGAAACACAAGCACCTGATTAAGCAGTAGTTAAGGAACGACCGTAAACGAACGGACGTTCGAAAATGAACAGAGATTCATTACCCTAATACATATCCTTCGTAGGAACAGGGACTATAGGACAAAAGTAGTAAGTACCATGGCCATAATTTAGCATAATCGCCCCCACATCCACATCCCTCTTTTCTATACATAACACTGATTGAGGCATCCGGTAGCTTCTCTTAAACCTCTCTAACTAACTAACTCGTACAGATGTAGTTTCATACCAACCTACTGCCTACTCAACTACTCCACGGAAAAAGATTAATCATCCCTTGTAGTTGTACATGGTAGTGTGCTCTCATCAATTGTCAATTAAGCATTATTTGCTTCATCTAACCTAGCAGCTAACAAGGAAGAGTAGGCCGTAGCCGTAGCAGATCTCTCAGAATTCTTCTATTCAATCCATCCACCGTTTCAGGTTACAATGAGACACAATTTAAGAGACTTCTCCAACTCTATTCAACCATTCAATCTACTTCAGAGGATCTAAATCTAAACGTACGTACGTGTCTGTATAAATCTATGAATCTATGAATGCATGACACATGCAACCTCCACTTTTTTTACTCCAATTAAACCCCCTACTGTATGCAACTTAAGCCAATCTGTCCACATGAAAGGAGTCCAATTGCCACGACGAACATTACGTATACGTATTATGCACTACGAACTATTCTATACATACCATCTACAATTTACGTATAGAATGTATTCCGTAAATTCAAGCCAAGTAAGATCAATCAGTCAAACTCTACTTTTTTGTAGGCACGTGAAATGGAAAAACGTATAAAAAACTTATAAAGAGCAGATGAACGACAAAAGCAGATTAGACGATTCGTGTTTTCGAATAGCCGATTTAAGAATTCAATATACCACACACTCTCATAAGAATCTCAATAAAAGGATTCAACAACCTAACATCCCAGCCAGCACACTTTCTTCATCTTCCAGTTCTAAACTTCTAAACTTGTACGGGAGTAGGTAGAGCTCCAAGGATGTAAAACACCTAGTCCTGTACGATGTTTCTAACACTTCCTCTAGATAATGTCATTATCATCATCATAATAATGATTTCACCTCTCCTCTCAGGCCTCCTCTTCTATGTAAAGTAAAACTACATGTCTTTTAGACACCGTCAGTTGCAAAACCTCATTCTCAGCTTGTAGTAAGCAACTTGGTGGTTTTATGTCTCGAATATTCTGCTTACATGATGATGGCTTGCACTGCAGGGCAAGCCATTAAATCTATTCCCCACACCTAACAACTATAACTATGTGTCTACTATCTACAGTTTACATCTACCTCGTATAATACATAGTATGTAACTATTATGATATTATAATACCTATAACCCTCTTCTACTAGGTAGGTAGGACTATCAACTAACAAGAGAGGAAGACGTGTATTCCAAGATCAAGAGAGTTCAGATGTCTTTAAAGTCAGGTAGTTAAACGTGTGGATGTAACTTCAAACTTAACAATCCTGAATCTCCTCCATCCCTCGTCCAATATACA
>JAQFZA010000704.1:0-14277 GCA_034695115.1 Desoria olivacea | reverse complement strand
CGCGTATATGACTGGGTACTGGAAACAATGTGTAAATCATATTATGTATTTTTGTCATTTAATAAAACCACTGAATTAACATTGGCAGTAGTCAAGATATTTCTCCACTCAACTCATCTTTTAGTAAAGGAAGGGTCAAGGCTTAAGGATTGTCACTGAACATTAGATTAGAATACATTTCAATCCGATAGTATTTTAATCCCTTAGCATATCAAAACTTAAAATTATTAATCTACTCATCTCAGATGAACTGACAAATAGTCGTAATTAAAGTAAATACCCTACGGTATCGTATCATCGAATTTAAATCAGTAAAAAAAAATATTTTAAGCTAAACCTTAAAGTAATCAAATCCTCACTTGTCATCGAAAATAAATCGGTAAATTGTTGAATACCTTTTATTTGAATTAATTAATTAAAAACTAACAATTGACTGCGTATTGTACCGCTACACTATTTGCATTTTACATCACACTAATTGTGAAGCACATTGGTGATGGTCATTATACTTTTTAGGTAATGGAAGCTGCACTGATGTTATCCTCCCTTGTTTGTTGATGACGATCATAAGTTTCCACATCCCAAAAACTTTAAGATGGGCTTTAGCTCTTTAAGTTCCAAACGTTAGCATATTGCCGTCCTTACTTGCATTTCTCATTCAATTGATTAACTGGCTTTCCAAGCGGAAGCTATCCTTAAAACACCGTCTACATTACATTTATTTGCCGTTCAACCTAACCCTTGAACAATCGACAATCCCAGATTATACACTTGTTTCTTTTCATACAAACTAATTTCCGTAGTCAGGTAAAGGAACATTGCTGCATGTATTTATCTGTACAACATATAAATCATAAAATAGAAATTAAGACTGAACGATCAGCGTAACCGAATGTAAGAATACTTTCTGTTAGCACCACGTCCAATTATTACATAAATTGTATTAAATTGCGTGAAATAAAGGAAAGTAAAACTTTGCGATATAAAACTTGGATAAGACAAGATTATCCAACAAAACTGATTTCGTAAAAAAAAATTCAAGACTCATCTCCTTAAAATGCAGTTATACGACCATACTTCTGCACTGCAAAAGCAGTGATTTTTCCTGGACTAATTTAACATTTTATGTTAAATACGATAACAAATTTTAACTAATTCTTTTAAATTTTTAAGTTGAAGTGACTGAAGAGAGATAAGGCATATACAAATATCATAAGTCTGTGATTTAAATTTAAATTAATTTAAACTCTAATTTACTGAGCTTTCGCTCGTCTTGCTTGATTTTTCTTCGCCTTCAGCCACATTTGACGAATCGTACGATAGGATACTTGTGACAAGTAGTTCGGTAAGAAGAACTGGCCCCAACTGATTCCAAAAAGCTACAAGAGTTTATTGTCAAACATTATTATAATCGACCCAGACATTAATTAGTTTTAAGCGTGTAATTTTAAAGGGTGTTATTTTCACCCGCTACTTACCATAACCCGATGAGGTGGGTAAGCCGCTGTTCTGGTCTGCAGCCCAATTGTTTTCAAAGCGACTTTGGTGTACTCCAAAGCAGACGGAGCTGTATAAGAGGAGATACGAATACGGCTCATGTTTGTGGCCACGTATCCAGGTAATACACTTTGAACGATTATTCCCTTGTCACTGTATTCTGTCACTAAATCCCGAGTTAACTTGTCCATATAAGACTGCAAGAGGAAAATACCTTTAATCAAACCCCTAGAAGGAAAAAAATTGATTGTTGCTGATAATACGCCAATTGAAATGTGTACCTTTGAAGCCCCGTATAGGCACATAAGTGGGGTTGGTGCAACAGCGGCGATGGAGGCCATATTGACTACCACACCTCTTCGTCTTTCCACCATTTGTGGCATACAGACTCTCATCATCATAGTGACCGACATTATGTTGCATGCAATCATATCTTGGCATAACTTGTCCCCGTTGGGCATGTCCAGGAAGTATTCTGGATAAGGGTAAGCCATCCCTACATTGTTTATAAGAGTGCCGATCTCCAAGCCTTCGATTTCTTTACGAATTCTGTCGTAGATCTCTACTCCTTCAGTGAAATCTATTGCTATCACTTTTACATTTACTTTGAACTCCGACTCTGAAAATCAAAATAAAATACATTAGAAACCAGCTCGAAAATCATGAAAGACGACAAATTCTCAGATTTGATTTCAGTGGATTAACCATGAAAGTAACTTACCAATTTCTTCAGCAACCTTCTTCAATTTGTCCAACGATCGACTGATGAGGACAATATCGATTCCTAACCTAGCAAGCTGCAAATCAAAGAGGATCATTTTTAAACGCGGAACATTACCGTTAAGCAGCTACCATTAATAAATTCAGATCCTGGGGACAATCATCATACAATCGAAACATTTCTAAGTACTCAGCTTTTATAAAGGATCTGGAATTCTGGATTCATGGATATCATTGAGTTGCTATACATTATTGACCTCAGCAAGTCTTCTTTAAACAATGACGGGAAAAAATTGCACTTCAGAAGCTCAGCATGTAACTAAACAAAGTCCATAAATGAAATCATTCTGGAACATTTGACCTACAGGATACGAAAGCATTCCTTTTACAGAGATGATATGAAGGGAGTAAGAAATATTTATGTAACCTGCGTTTTCATACATTGAATTTGATACTGTGATTTTGAAATGTTGAAATTTGATGGACAGAAGAAAGTTTACAGGAAAACGAGTCATTAGTAATTTATAGGATATTAATCCATTTGAACCTTACTACAAATTTTGAGGTTTGAATTTAAAATGTCTATGCAAATCATTTCGTCACAAAGGAAAGTAAACACATCCCGAGAAAATTGGGAGACATACTTGCCTTTTGTATGTAATAACATGCTCTACCTAATATACTAATACATAGCCGCCGCTACACCGGATTACAAAGACCTTTATAATAGTAGAACTAAAGTCAACATGCAAACCGAACTGGTATCTCCCAGAAATCCCAGAATCCGAATAATTTCACACTTACAAATTAAATACATACACGTAAATTAAGTGATCTTGTAAACATACCTCTTCGGCATACGCCTTCCCAATCCCATCGGTAGCTCCAGTGACAACTGTAAGACAAATAAACACGTTGTACTTAATATTAGTGGGCTTCCCATTCTCACTCAATCATTTTTTTTACTGACCAAATAGCTTCTGTTGCATTCCCTAATTCTATCTTCAAATACTTTGTGAATGGTAAACATTTATAGGAATTCCCATTATCTTTACTACTCATTTACCAGCGTAAATTCCTAAGTAAATATATTCCTGTAGGATATTTGGATTCTCTTATCTTTCCACTAAATAACCAACCACCAACTGAACCTTCAATTTTACAATTAGATTTAACTACGCCAGTTATGCAAAACATGATTTATAAGAATCATGAGGTGTTAATGAATAACTACTTAAAATGAATTAAGGTTTTTCGAAGAAAATTAGTCATGAAGTCATGACACACAGAAGCCACATTTAGAAGGTCATCCAAACTGCAGTGAGTCAGAGGCGAGGCTCACTAGTGCATGCACTTTTGATATTTGGGAATATGTAATCTACTAGTGTACCGTTTTGCTTAATTGCTTTTACAAGCATTGAAGAAAAAAACATCACACAGACCTTAATAAATTTACATTTTAAGGCCCGTTCTTCCCAAATCCCCTTAGACTTTACTTCATATTCCATTCAAACTGATCATATCCATCCAAAATTAAAACTCATGGTAAACCGAAAACTTTCCGGATATGAATTTGAAGAGAAGATAACTTATATCCTTTCCTTGCCCTATATACAATCCGTAGTCATAATGCAGAGAGAGAGTCTGTATAATATATAGCAAGCTGACAGGGTTTTTATAAATCCCTCATGAAGGAAACTAGGAAAGTAAGAAACCAGAAGTCTGTAGGTAGACACACCAGGGCACTGTTCCCTTTGATGTTTCATAAAAGTCCCTACAACCTTCCGTCTTTTCCTGTAGGAACGTCGTTCCGTCCTTGGTCCTAGACAAATGGCTCAAAATAGGTGACCTCTTGTAAGGCACTCACTTGGAAACCAACAGAAAATAAAAGGGGAAAACATTTAGGATAACAAACAGGTGGCCCATATTTAAACATACTCTCCTGGCCTTCTCATGCTAACAAATCAGGCTCCTATAGGCACCGTTCCCATTATTAAAATCAGTTCATCCTGAAGTCGTACGGTCCTGAGGCATTGATTCTGAGCCTTCCTCAACCCTTTTTGCCGTATAAACAGAGTCTCATTTTTGAGCTGTGTACCTTAAATAAGTCTCTGTGTAGACATTGTCGTGTCTGTCTGTGGATTTCCTTTTGAGGACGAGTTACTTAACGGATACAAAAAAACCCAAGGATGATTTGACGAATTAAAACATCTCATGAATGACGTGAAATCGAGTTTATTACGAGAGCTTTCTAAATTCCCTTGAAATTACGTTGTTCTTCATGCACAGATTCATCATTATGACATGAGTTATTGAATGACGACGCTTAAAAATGCGCTAATAAGTGTCATCATTCTTATTCCTCTGTTTTTTTTAATTCTTCAGCCTCAACTTCCATTTCTTATGCATTCGAAGTTTTTAAGTCGAGATTCAGTTGGCAGTAGCAATTAATTTTTTCTGCCTCATGGCTAACATCCATCAAAACTCTGGGATAATAAACTTATCCTCCTAACGTCTCAAGACACGTAATCATTGTTTCAAAGGGAAGAAATTGTAATACTGCTCTGAAGAAATGAAAGTATTTGCCTCAAACACAAGACACAAGAAGGCAGATTTCTCTTCAAGAGTTAGTTCTTCTGTACACAAGGAATACACGATACACACGACTCTATTTGGCCTTATCCTTAGAAGGAAGGAATTGTAATTCTGAAAATTCCCATGCAGGGCCAAACACAAACTTCCCATGACTTACCAGCCCATTTCCCCATCTTCCTGAGATCCGCATACGTCCCGATGGCTGGCCCGATCCAGGTATTATAGATGACTTTGATAAGTTCCAGACCGAAATAGAAAATGATGAACGTTGTCACAGTCAACCCGGCCCACTCGAGGGAGTTGAGACCGAAGATTGTGAAGGACTTGATTGCTGCTCCCCAGGAAAGCATGATGAGAGGTTAAAAATCACAGATTCGAAAGAGAACTAGAAGACGAAGAAACTGGCAAAAAGGAACACACAGTTAAGAAATATTGACTTACATCTATAAAATTGAGCAGTAACTGTGCACTCAACTGCGCTAACAAAATGAAGGCTCTCTCAATCCTGTTTGACTGCAAGTGGTCAGCTAAGCAGAAAGGGTGGTTTGGCTCCCAAGAATTTAACACCCTCTCTCTCGTATCTTATAAGAAGTACATCAGTCAGTCAGGAGAATTTCGAAGGGATTTAACAATGCAACAAATCTGTGGTAACTGTGACCATAGCCCACAGACACACACACACACATTGTACATAACATCATACCCAGCTATTGGGGATTTACCCCTTGGAACATCTCTAGCATGAATTAAGAAGAAAAAAGGCATTTAGCAAATGTTAGGTAGAATGGTAGGAATAAGGTGTCTTCCAAGTCTTGCAGATTCGAGAGCTATATATCTCATTCACATCTGAAGGTACGTCTTGGGATAACAACCCTTCTACTACATTATAGTACGTTCTACGATTCTACGCGTAAAGCTCTGATCCACACATTTTTCCCGTCAGGCAGTTCAGGAACCATCTACGTGCATTATAATACTATTATACGAGAATTAAATTGCAGACGAGATGATTAAGGTGGCTTTTAAATGACAAGGATGGGTGGATGGGCGCCCCTTCATTCTCTTCTAGGTCGTCTTCACCTGTGCAGGAAACTGACGACGACGACAAATCATTGCAGCAACAGATGATGTTAACAAATACTTTTACATTGACCGGTCTTAACATTTCAACAAGTAGGAAATGAGGTTGAATCGCTGAATTGTTTAATCTCCCTTTCTGCCACTTTCTGCCCCTACTCTCTGGTCACTAAAAGTGCTAGAAATGCCTAATCTTTGCTTATCAAATTAACATATCCGAGACGTCTGAAGTTAAGGAGCATGTAATCTTATATGAATACGATGAGCAACAAAGAATTGATAGCATCCTTGATTTTACAGTAGGAACGATTTGGAAGCTGAGGTAGACTAAAAGTCTGAGTAGCTTCTAATAAAATGTACTTATAGTCATGAATACATTATCGTGTGTCATGTCAAAGTGCGCAATAGAGGCATGTAAATGTGTAACAATGGTAATGGTCGTGTAGTAAGTCATAATAAATAACACTCTTGAAGTTTTACATCTTTGAATGTTTCTGAACAATGACAGCAGTTTCCTAAAGGAATTCTAATTTTCAGTTGATCTGTTAAATTAACAGGTTATAATCTGTTTCATTTGATTTGATTTGATTCGAGTCAGAATTAAATGAGATTTCTACTTGGGAGTTATAGTTTTTTAATAAATATTTAGACACGTAAATATCAGCATGCATAATGCAGAATAGTCACAATGTGAAGGAATCCTATCATATGAAATGATTGCTCAATAGACTGAATGAATGGCAAACTAGAACAGCTAACTGTTGCTTGTATGTATGTACATAATAGTATACCAAACAGCAATTTTTCGTGAGGTAATCTTCATGAATTTAAATCTTACTAATTGCAGGATGATTAAATGTTACCCTCTTGTAGATGAAGTCATATCTATTCCCTTATCATTGAGACTTATTTTTTTGTGATCGATTGACAATTAAGCGATCCTTGACCATCTAAACTTTTATAGATGTGTGTTAGTATGCTTCTGAGCCCTATCCTTAGTTACAACAATAGTGATGCCGAAGAGTAATGTTACAGATGATAAAAATTAAATTCAAATTAACCAATAAAACAGTTTTAAATTTGCACTTACTTTACAACTGATTTTATTACTTATTCCAACAGTTGAACTTTTATTTTTTGTTTAAATTGAAGCAAGTCTGTCAAGCTTACAGCATTGCAGACGAACTAATGCGTAATGGCATATCGAAGAAGTGCAAATTGTCACAAGTACGTCTTTCTGCAATTCATGATAATATCATGATTCGTTAACACGAGTAGTCAGACCTAATTATAAGTTGAGTTGGGGTCAGACTAAGGAAAAATAGTTTAGCCGGAACAAATTGACTTGAAACTAAGCAGGGACAATTCACACGGATTACATGCTACAGGGCCTTTTTTACAATACAATGGAAACATATATTCTGTTACATGTTTTAAAATATTTAATGTTCGGATTTCTAATATGTACGGCCTATTCCGATGCAGATTGTTTGATTTCCGCAGAATCACAATAGCGACAAAGAAATTTAAAATGTTTTAACAAAATTGGCTACTATAGGAATTATTTGTTTTGGAAATGAAAGTGACTCAATTGCAAAAAAATTGACCATTAAAACTCTAAACATCCCTACTTCGATAAGTTCATTATATTGATACCATCAGGGAAGACCGGAAGACCATTAATCTAATGCAGTTGCTGTTAAATCGAAAATCGAGTGCAAAAAAATGGATTAGGAAATGTTCAACAATTAACCAATTAGCGTGAGATAAAACCGTTTCCAAAACCCTCTGGCATAATAACATAGATTGCTTGTATTGCTTTTTATTTATCAGTAAACGGATTTTAAAATCCGAGGCCAGAACCTATAATATGACAATTCTGTCGGGATGACCTTGATTGATTGAATATCAGTTAACAAGTAGTTAATAATACGAATTAGTAGTTAGAAGGAAGGCAATGCAAATTCGGGAAATTGTCATATGCATTCCGTCTCATAATTATACCAACATTCTCCTTGAATTATGGCAAAAGAAATATCTCAGCTTCAGCTTAGTCAGATTGCTCATAGGAGTATTAATATTTATGAAATACATAGTAAGGATGCATAAGCAGATTCCGGATCATCTTACTTACCTTCATTTGAGAAGTTTAGCTGATTGGCTGGATATTCTAATATTATTTATACACCCTGCTAACATACTTCTGAAGCTCATGGAAGTCACACCATGCATTACATTATTACTGATAGAATGTTACCTAAGACTTGCTTTATTCAAATACAACATACAGCCTGCCAGAAGATTACCAAAAACTATGTAGGAGAGCGCCGAATCATTTCTTCTTATATCTTACTATACCAAAAGAGCAGTACAACACAACTGATCCAGCAAATCGGCAAATTTCCAGCTTCCTGATTTTTAAAACCTCTGAGAAGATATTTTAATTTCCACAACATTTTATGGTCTGTTGGGCCTGTGAGATCATGAGTCTCACAGTCTAACAGGTAGGATAAGTATTGGAGAATTTTGTAGTTATCTGCATACACCTACAGGCGAGTTAAAGAGGAAAATTTTATAGGTAATATCTATACTTTGATTGTAAATTGTTTTTAAAAACTATTTATTTTTCTACATAGTTCTTAAATTTGTTTAAAAGCATTTGTGATCTGAACGATATATAGTACAGTACTACTTTATAACTAATACTCAACAAAATATCTGAATTATAACTTTTAGTCGAAATAAATCACTGCCGATTTACACGGAAAGCAGGAAGAGGTCTGATAAGCTCGGGAAATAAACATGTCGATTGTTTTAAAAAGTATTCCGTCCATCGGTCGGTCGCTTCCATTAACGTATAGTAGATATTTTTGGGTAAGTTCGTAAAATATGTACATTTTAAATTGGTTTTTACAGAATTTCTTTAACTGGAGTGAAAGTTTAAGTTTGTCAATCTACTGTTTCAGACGTATGTTATAAGGAGGACTGGAAATCAAATTCCTTGCCGTAAACGACCAGTTATTTTCAGGCCTCATGGGTCAAATGCTTGCCAGACGAATTCAACTATTTTAGCAAGATATGTTCATTCCTCTACAGCTCTCTGTAAAGAGATTATTCCTTTCAAGCTCTCAGATATCGGAGAGGGTATCAAAGAAGTGACAATAAAAGAATGGTAAGGAAGTAAATGGATTTGAAATCACTAGTCAATCGGAAATAAATTTGAAGCCCGTAAAATATGCCTGAATCTGATATCAACTGATGATGAAGAAAATAATTTAAATACTCTGATTCTTTAGTTGATCATGTTATTATATAACATCGATTTCTGGTATAAAGAATTACAAATTCAAAATTATGTTTCTAGGTTTGTGAAGGTGGGTGACAAAGTCAACCAATTTGACCAAATTTGTGAAGTGCAAAGTGATAAAGCCTCTGTAACAATCACGTCCCGTTATGACGGGACGGTCACAAAAGTTCACCACGAGGTTGACGCGATTGCCCTAGTTGGATATGCATTGGTGGATATAGAAGTATCTACAGGAAAAGTTTCAGGTATATTAGTTTTGGAAGGGTAAAAACCAATGGAAGAGGATGTTGAAATATTATCTTTTAAATCGATGACCCTTGTAAATTTAGAGGAGCAGCTAGAAGAAGTCCAAGAAGGAGATGCAATTCAAGTAGGACGCTCGGAAGAAAGCGTCAATCTTCCTCCAGCGATTGCTGGTTCAGCAGACAAGGCTCTGGCTACACCTGCGGTTCGACGAATTGCTTCAGAGTTCAAAGTAGATCTGAAGAATGTCCAAGGGACCGGAAAAGAAGGGAGGGTCTTAAAGGAAGACATTTTGTCATACGTGAGTACAATGGGTGGAACAGTAAGCGAATCTCAGTTACCATCCAAGCCCGTGGTTACAACTACATCTACTCCAAGCCCACTTCCAATGCCGATGACCCTACCGACTAGTCATGCACTGCCGGACAGGAAGGAACCTATTAAGGGGTACACTAAAACTATGATCAAAACCATGACAGCTGCCAATGTAAGCTTATATAAATATGTAAAAGGATACGTATGTACGAGTAGTCCGAATGAAATAATTTACTTTCGTTCATATTCAGGAAATTCCTCATTTTGGATACTGCGATGAAATAAATGTCGCAGAACTGCTAAAACTTAAGGACAGCCTGAAGCCTTTAGCTGAAATGTATCAAACCAAGGTGACATTGATGCCACTGATAATGAAGGCTGCTTCCTTGGCTCTCTTGAGATTCCCTTCAATTAATTCTTCATTAGATCTTGCCAATGAAACTATAATCTATAAGGTAGAATTGAATATTTCAATTTCTAGGTGATAATTACGAAGAAAGCTTGTTTGTTTTACATTGGTATTGTATTTTCTTAACTTTGTGATCTGTCTCCAGGGCTCTCATAACATTGGAATAGCAATGGATACAAAATTGGGACTGGTAGTGCCAAATGTTAAAAATGTGGAGAGTAAAAGTATTCTGGAAATCGCTATGGATTTACAAACTCTCCAGCGAAGTGGTCAAGCTGGCTCTTTCAAGCCAGATGATCTCAGAGGAGGAACTTTTACAATATCCAACATCGGATCTGTAAGCATGCTTACAACATGCTTATAAGCGTTGATTTATAGAATTTGTAACTATTTCATAGTTTATGAGGGATGGTTTTTAACAAGGGAAAACATTTCTGGTGAATAGATAGGTGGAACTTATGCAAAGCCGGTGATTCTACTTCCTGAAGTTGCTATTGTAGCAATTGGAAAAACTCAGGTTGATAAATATTATTGTTGTGACTTATCTCAAGTCTTGACAATGTTCCCTTTTAATGATATTTCCATCCTCTAACTTTTTTTAGCTGCTACCTCGATTTGATGAGGAAGGAAATGTAATTGCAGCTCAAATTTTCAACGTCAGTTTTTCTGCAGACCACCGAGTTATCGATGGAGCGACTATGGCTCGCTTTAGCAACCTTTGGAAATTATATTTGGAAAGTCCAACTTCCATGCTAATGTACCTCAAATGATAAAGATTAAAATGATCATGCAGTGACAAACATGGTGCTTATATTGTTAAGTAGACGTTGAGTAACAAATAATCCAAGACGGATAGAGATATAAATTCCACATAATGACACATTATAACTGTCGATAATAAACGCAAAATATCAAACTATTAAAAACGAGTTTTGAAATGGAATTAAACGCTTTTCTGCTTGGAACAACTTCATAAATTAAATTCACTGAGTTTCTCTGCCTAATGTGGAAAGGTAGATTCAGTATGAAACAAATTTTAAGCATGTCATAGCATCCAATTTTCTGTTCATCATTGTATTTATTTGCAATACTGAATTTCCACTTTATTTGGAAATGACAAATGACGGATCACAATCAATTCCAAGTTTAAAAGTACATCCCGTCAGGACGCCCCGGATATTATGTGTTCTAGCAATTCTTTTTCGAAAACTTCAACCTCAAGTCCAACAAATTCCAAGCCATTCAACATTCATTTCAGTCTATATTTAATGGCAGTTTCGAAACATACATAGTTTCATACATTTAGTAATTAGTTCGTTCACATTACCATCTGCAATGACGAACCTTCAAGCTGTATTAAAATTTGCAAGAAACTATGACTTCATATTATACCATTATAAATACGAATGACGAATAAGTTGAAGGACAAGCAGTGCGTTGTATTTCAACTGAATCTTACCTCAGTACATATTTCCAGTATAGGTCCCTTGCATGTTTCATCCCCATTTCCCCATGCATTCTCATATTTTAAAATGACAAACCAACATAAAGTGTTAATCAAGTAAGTCCCATGCAAAAAAAGTGTTGTTCTACTGTCCTTTTTTATTCACAATAAAGTCTGCAAACAGGGTTTTGCATTGAATTAAGTTGGCGGAATTAATTGGCGGAAGTAATGGAATTAAATGGAACAAATGATTGAATTCCATTTATTCCAGCACGAAAGTTAGCTGGAAACATGGAAGTTACTAAACACATCTCTGCCTCAGCTTAATGAAATTAAAAGCGAAAGAAATTAATCATCAATCACAACCTTATTCCTATTATTCCATGTTTATTATTCAAACATCCACACTTCAGTTTTTACGAGTTTTTCAAGAGTATTAATGCATTATGCAGCTACTGAATCAGGACTATGCATTCGTATGCATATTCGTGATTAACTATTTACTGTGTACACGTGTACAATAAGCATCCCAGAGGCTAGTACTGTCCGTAAAAACCTTTTACCTACCGTGTGTACTTAACTACAACATTGCCTGAACAATAGAATTGATTTCATCCGTAGTTTAAAAGCTTAATTAGGGTTTAAAGGCGTTGAGGCATTGATTCATTACTAAGGAGTACAAATGTACGGGAGTAGCGAGATTGGATGCCAGTGGGTGACATGACATAGGATTTCCAGCTCTACTACATACTACACACATTCATTCAGATTAGAATATTAATAAGAATTCCACATTAAAAAAAATTGATAATCGTCGGAGAGGAGTCGGTGTCGATGGGACTCTGTGTAGTATGTGGTAGCTGCGGTCTGTGATTTGCTTTGGTTTGGTTGAACTGGTTCGAGGTTGTAGTAAGAGCCGGGAAAAATGGTTGAGAGAGATCAGAGGGGATATGTCAGGATGTAGCAGATTTGAATAACCTTATCTAAATCCCTTGTGTTTTGCTGACTGGCAAAAGGACACGTCTGCAAAGCACATAGATAGGAGATATACGATGTCTGACTCCCCTCGTCACTCTCCTCACCTCTTTTTCAACATGATTTTCGGTGGACTGGGAACTTTCCTACCCTTCTTCTAATTAACGAACTATTAATAAGGAAGCAGTTTAGCAGACTTGGAGAGTGGGCCCTTACCAGGCCTTAACTCTGAACTCGGCAACTCTTGTAGTCCCTCTGGGGGTAACATTACTACAGTTAGAATATCGGTGTATACGGAACAGCTTAACATCATCATTCATGCAGGAGACAACTGAAGAATTCGACAGCAGACATCTGGGAGACAATTTGACGGACGACAATCAGTTGTCATTAACGATTTAATTAAGCCATACTTCATTAGAAGGAAGTCTGCGGTTCCGCAGACGAGAGTCACCTGAAGGAATACGCCAACTGAACTGTGAACTAAAGGCCAAGTTGTGTACCACCTGTGCCATAGTAGATCCCAAAGACTGCCAAGAGACCTGGGACGTTCTTATCTGTAATGGTGCTAAAGGAAATAAGATGTAAGAACGTACACGATGAGCAATTAGGAGGGGGATGAGGAGAATATCAAGAAGCATTCTTGATCTTTGTATTTAAATCATGATCCATTTACGACATTTACTGACATGGGCTTCCTTTGTAATTACAGATTCAACGATACCAGCCAATTGAGGTTGAAACTTGAAAGAGGACGACGGAGGAAGCTGAACATTATCGGATATCGTACAGCGAAGCGACGGTGTTGAAGAATTGAGCTTTAAAAGAGAGAGAGACAGTAAAGAATATTGATTGTGGAACGTGAGACGGATTAGAATTCTTGTCCTGTTGGCCTCTTATCGGTAGTTCGGTAGGATTGACTTTTGTCGTCAGTATACGGGAGGAGTTCTGCAGGTTTCGAGCGTCCGCTTTCCGTTTAGCTCATCAAATTATGAGCGATAACTCCGGCCGGATTAGCTCTTCGGATAAAAAGCTTGGACGTAACTCCAGTCAAGGTCAGGGTGATTCGTCCACAAGTACTTCAAATAGAACGGCTAGTACTGTAGTAACCAGAAGAAGAACTGCTGCGGCGGGGGGCAGTATGGAGAGTGTTAACATGAGAGACGACTCAGTGGCGTATGTCTCTCTGGAAGGGCAACATGGGGACAGCCCGATATTCAATGACGATGATGATGACTCCCCTTCAAGAACACCGAGGAAGATCTATGAGATGAGGGTTATCAATGGTGGTGAGAAGTCCCACTTGCTTATCGATGAAACTCAGCCTCTGGATGACTCTAGTGGGAGTGATGATAAGCCGAGTGAGGAGCAGGATGAATCCTTCTGGACCATCACGCTTCAAGTTTTTATTCCCTTTCTTATCGCTGGAATGGGTATGGTTGGGGCTGGCCTGGTATTGGACATAGTTCAGGTATGCAAACTTCTTATTCCCAAGTCACAAGTAGACCAAAGCAAAAGCTTTCCTAAAATTTGAGATCTGACGTACTAATTCCATAAAATGCACTCACTGAAACCTAGTCAAGACTAAAGTCGGTATTAATTAAATAATACAATTGTAACCGTAAATCCCGGTTTAGATCCCCATGGGGACTTATTTGTTCAACTCAAAAATTAGGGGGGGGGAACTATTCCGGG
>JAQFZA010000703.1:0-14289 GCA_034695115.1 Desoria olivacea | reverse complement strand
TTTTAAACTTGCAGGCACTTGCAGGTGCAAAATCAAGAAGTGAACTGCATTGAAAAGAGCAGGGACTCTGTAGCTTCGGCCTTCACAGCTCAATACACAACTCATGGGGTCCCGGTATGATTATTATGTCATGATTATGTAATTGTCTAATGACTTGAGCCATTGGTATTTAATAAGGTTTGAATATTTTAAATATTCAAAATATTTTATTTTAATATTTTTTTTATTGATAGAAATCAAATCGTGGGGTGCGAGATGATATAAAACTCGTCTTACAGGTAAGTGATCAAGTTTCTCATCGCTCACTTTATTACATAACAGAAGGACAAAGCGTCATTAGCTAATTGTTATCTCTTACGATCAACTAATTAAAATTAATTCATATTGTAAAAGAATAAACTCATACAAAAAATATGAAATAAGTATTTGTAATTTATAACAAGCTTGATCTCTAAAATTACTGAAAATCGGGAATTATATCTGGAGTCAGGCGATAATGAAAATCGAAATGAGTCATAAGATCGGGATTAATTCCCGGAGATAAATAGTCAATGTCTGCGAGATGAAGATTCATGAATGGAGCGGAGAACTCTAACCATTTTTTGTTGTAGTCAGGAAAAACATTTTCATACTCCCAAACCACACCATCTAGATAACGGGCGAAAGGATGGAAATGAATTGTTACTTCAGGTATACCCAGCGTCGCGATGTGTCGAGATCTCAAGCGAAACCACCACTTCAGCATTCTTGCAGTATTTTCATCCCTCGCATAGACGCCAAAACTTCTTGCATTTTCATTTTCCGGTCGCCAACCACGAAAGTTGTACCAATATCTACGTAATTCAATAGAAATCATTTACGATCATTAAAATCAAGCTTGATATAACAAATAACATAAAATTTATTTAGTATACCTTGAGGAACACGCTTTTTCACCATCATGCAATATACTTTGCAGATGAGCTTCTGCGGCGTCTCGAACGTCATTCATAGCTGTGAAACCAATGAACAAACCCAAAGTTTGTTCATCTTTTCCCCAAGGTACAAAATACACTTGAAACATCTCATCTACATAAAAGTGAAAATGGATGAAACTTATATTTTAACAAGATAACCACAAAAAATATATGCAAAAAAATAGACCTAAGTCATCATCTTCATTTAAGGCTTGAAAGTTAAAAACATCAGGATCATCTTCATCACAAGAAAATATACGAATATCGGTATTAAGTATACGATTTGGTGGATTTCGTGATGTGGTGGTAACAGTAAAAATATCATCTGAGTTCAAATTGTTCTCCTCAAAGCGTAGCAAGCCTCGATTACGGTTGTCAGCAAACCATGTCTGTAACATACACATTTAAAAAATGATCTTGTAACATGCTTTATTAAGATATGTAATCAAAATGTCATAATTATCATTACTTTTATGTATCTGTAATTCAAACCAGTCTCATCAGCCAAATTCTGTTTTTCTTGAGTGGTTGGTTTAGAGTTAGTAAAAAAAAAGGTTTGGAGAGTAGTTAGTTGCAGAGGAGATAACTGGAAGACAGATGTTCTTCGAGTAGGAACAAGATGTCTTCGCCTGAAAGCAATTCTGGCCTGAAAGCGTACAATTAACTAATTATGAATTTGGAAAATTTTAAATCAACGACATTTATCATTTAATCATTATGTTATTACTCTCAAATTTATACGTGACAATCCAGTAGTTTTTTGCAGTTTGTTTCTTTCTTTAGTAGAAGAAAGATTTGTTTGATAACAAGCTTGATGTAACCTATGTAAAAGTGGTCCGGATCTTTTACGTAAGTTCTTACGTCCATCTTTTGGTAAACTGGTTGAAGATGGTTTATTCGGATAATGAGTTCGAATGCGCTGATGTAAGGGTGTTACTACGACCTTATGAAATTCTCGTCTGTGCTTTCTGAACATATAATGGGATTGGAATGAAGATTCACAATTGGTGTTTAAACAAAACCAAGTGTATACGTCTCCAACCCAATCAGTCATGTAAGTTGTAGTGACGTGCGGAATTTTTTTCCTGTCCATAAAACGTAAAATCAATAATAAACTAAATACTTCCTAATACAAATGTATGCCCAATACATAATTAGTATTCAACGAACTTTATCTTCATTGGCACGGTTTGCCCAGGTACGGGTCCACTGCGTTTAGACTTTTGCCTACAATAAATGTAACATTTATAATACTTCATAAAATTAAAAACTACATAGTTGACCACATAATAACTATTCATGTACATGTCATCCGGATGTTCTTCTCTTCTGTGTCTATTAAAGGTTGCAATACTCCACCCTTTAAAATCACATCCAGTCATATTGCATAAGAACTCGTAATCATCACCAACCTTTTTGGTTTTAAGTGTTTTGGTATTGATCGGTATTTTCAAACTAATAAAGCAAAATCTGGTATAATTAAGATTTTAGCAACATAAAATAACAAGAAGTGTAAATTGATATGGCGTAATTGTAACCTCATTTTCCCCCTCAGTGAATGAGGTGAGTGTACGACCCTTCGATGAGATCTAATGTCACGTAATTCGTAAACCATGAACTGACAGTTGTCCTCAGTACAAATAAAAGTGTAGTTGCCATTTACATTTTTAGTCCTGTAGCCCTCCCCTTCCACAGGAATGTGGTTTCTAATTTTAAACGTAAAAGTTAGGACTTACCAAATTTAATTATAATAACAAGCTTGATATCAAAATTACTTTATACGTTCCCTGAGTGGAAGGATATGCTTCTTTTTCCTGGAATCCATTGATATCAATCCCAACGATATAACAGGTTGAAGTCATTCAAAATCAGTAAAGACTATGTTGTAACAGTTGTGCAGTTATCACTGAACTATAGAAAGCATTCATGAAAAGAAATAGTCACTCTCCTCTAATCTGAAGAATAATAAATGCAACACCATGTGCAAGATAATAATCAACATAAAACTTCGGAATTAAATTACAATAATAAAATGTTGAATGTACAGAATTATAGGAGGTTATTTTTGACTGGACCACTCTTCATATTTCACTTATCACCACAACAATTGACAGAATTAAAAATAATATTAAGTATTTAACTGATTAATTAAACAGTTAATGTTGAATGTCAAGAGAAAAATGAAGTTTTCAACTGCCAAAGTAAAGAAAGGAACGTCCCACACAACCCGCAAAAACAAAATGCCGTAGCTGAACGTTCAAAATGGAGATTAGAGATTCCATGCTGAGAATCCTACCTTCACTCTTAAAAATGTGGGCAGATTTTATGCTCATATTCATATCAAGCTTGATATCAATGGTCACTGTTTCTACAGTTTTTTTGAGCTATTCAAACATTTTACCGACTAATGGATGAAATTGTCACATTCTTACATAAATTAGGTTTATGAGAAAATTAATTAATTGTAATTAATGTGAGAGATAAAGCCATGAAAAGTGTAGAAACACAAAGTAATATTATTATTGCATGGAGTATATACATGCTATCTAAGCATTATGTAGAAAGAACAAAGACTTCCCACCTCTCCTCTTAAGCATCATCAAATCTCCCCTTTACACTACTTCATACAAGTCGCATCAACATAAATTCCTAGTGTGAGGATGGAAATTTCAAAATCTTCAGACGAAGGTATTTTAATTTTATCATATTTACTAATTGTCATACAGAGACATGCATTTTAATTAAATTAATTCGTAGGTAAACTCAGTAAAGCTAAAAGACACAAGTTAAAATTACGAAGGAGGTATACGGCGACCACCATGAATAACAATTCAATTCCTCGCAAGCCCCGTGCTGACCTAGTGACAGGAAGGTTTCCTAACGGTCGTCCAAAGCGTTTGGGATCAATTAAATCGTCACGAATGACGGTTTTTGATAACAAGCTTGATTTCAAACAACAATCCATCAATGTAAGAAGTGTCAGCTTATTTATTAAAATAATTGTTGTATTAGAAAGTATTAGGATGGAATATTAATTAATTCATTTGCATAAATATTTGTCATTGTTCCAGAATTTCAACCGTTCTTTCGAGGATGTAATCAAAGAGTTGGTGGATAATATGGTCACCGAAATTTGCCATGAAGAAGATACTAAATATTCAAAGGATGACGATGAAGAAGAAGAGTCGAAAATGAATGAAGAATGTTCAGCTGAGGAGGAGGAAAAGGTCAGATTTCTAGGAAGCTCCAGCCATTTATTAAAATCCGCAGTTGCAGTTCCTGACTTGGAAAATGATGACGAAATTGAAGAATTAATTGAAGGAGATGACGTAATATCAGTTAAAGGTCATTTACGTACTTATGTAGGCACTGTTGAAAGCATTAAGAATAAAATGGTCAAAGTTTTATTTCAAATCGAAGATGGTAAATTCAAGTCGTATGATGTGTATTGCGATACTTTAAAAAAAACTTAATTGTTGTAAGGTTTTATTGACGAAATAAATTGGAAATTTATTATCATAGAGATATCAAGCTTGATTTAAATAGTACCTTTTATGATACACCAAACCATTGAAAAACGCGGTACCGTCCACTGTTTTGTGTAACATGTTCCTACACGTTGCATAGTAGGAGAGAGATATTCAATATTACGACTTCACATTTTCATTGTTAGTCAGTTTCATTTAATTAATTAACAATGGAGAGGCCACCTTCATCTCTTACAAATCAACAGCGAGCCCGAATTGAGCGAAATCGCCAAGAAGCATTAGAAAGAAAGCGAATTAGTGAAAACGCTCGCCAAACACTACAACTTCCCACGGAAATTCGCAATTTCCAAGTTGGAGTTGTTAGGTGGTGCAAGGTTAGAATAATTGACAAGGGGGACATTACCAAATTTAATGGACCAAACGGAAGTGGACATTTTTTCAAATTCAGGGTTTGTGATCTGTCAGGGGAAATTGATGGGATCAGTTTCAATACCAATGCCAGCAGATTCTATTCCATCATGGAGGTATGCAATGATTTTTGAAATCGAAAATTAAATAATATCAAGCGTGTTATCAAATTATCACCGTTATTGATTTGTATTTACACAGATTGGGAAAGTTATGAATTTGCGATTCGTCACCGTGTCAAGAACTCACCCCAATTACGCTGTAAAAAATCGCGAATTCGAGATACGACTTAACAATATTTCCGTTGGGGAATTGTGTTCAGATGAGGAGGGTAGAAACTTTCCTGAGCAATATTTTGATATTACAAAGATTAAAGACATCCAAAGTATCGAAGCTGGCAATTTTGTTGGTAATAATAAATCATCTTCGTATATTTTAAATTTAGGAATTTCTGCTTTGAATTTATGATAATTAGAGTAAATGTATTTAGATGTGGTTGGAATTTGTAAAAATGGAGGAAGGTTTGCCAATGTCAACGTAAACGGGAAATTGTGCATGAAGCGAGACATAACTTTGTTAGACGACACTTTACATGAAGTAAATGTAACCATTTGGGATGAAGCTGCTATTGGATTTATTGCCACTGATAACCCGGTTATCGCAATTAAGGGAGCCAAAGTCAATGCCTTTCAGGGTCAGAATTTAACTTGTGTCCCGTCGTCAATCCTAATTGTAATGTCCCTATTTGTTTTTTAATGAAACATAGTCATACAGATACTGATTATCCGGTATAATGTATGTTGTAGAGAAACCCCAATATTCCTAGAACTGCCGATTTGAAGGATTGGTATGGGGTACATGGGATGACTTCCTCTTTCAACAACATTAGCAACTTGTGTGACCGGGGAGGTAAGCAGAGTTAATATGATGAATAAGAATGGAATTAATTAATTTTAATAGACACCTTAATGTTTCAAGTTGTTGGATGCGTTTGGGAGGTCCTTAAAAAGGAGGAACAGCAGAATGATGGTGTTTAAATTATGCTTGATTTCAAATAATTGCAATCACAAAAATCAATAGAATTGTTGTTTTATATTATTTCATTTAATAATTGCCCAATTATATAGTGGGGTGTATTTTAGAATTTAATTATGTGTGATTCTACATCTGTCGCACTGTTACTCTTAAGTCCCCAATTTAATTTAGAATTTGATTACTGTAAGATTGGTTTACAAATGTAATTTTACAATACGCTTGATATCAAAATTTAGTTATTCAAGATTGAATAAATTGTACAATAGTACTTCGTTAATTACAGCACAGTAGTTGATAAAATATTGATTGTTGATATCAAGCTTATTCACAAAGAAATTCGAATTCGAAATCACACGAAATGTAGTTTGAAAATGTGAAAATTGAAATTGATTCGTATGCGTATTCTGATGCAATTTGAATTCACTAATCAAGGACGGTCCTAATGACATCTGGACGCATAAATTGATCCTTGATAATAGCTCCTCTTGGTACAGTCGTCAGAAACTCTGGAATTTCAAATTCACAAGGTGATCGGTAGCGCTGAAGCAGGGAGGTCAATATCCTTCTGAAGGAGGTGTGATCGGTATCTGGGTCGTCAATCATGTGTCGGTCGTTTATACAGTTTCTCAAATAGTCTATGTCGCTGAGATCGGCTTTCGACAATTTTGTCTTGAGATCCAGGATGCACGCCACCACAATATCTCCATCACTATCTTTGTCCATTAGTTTCACTGCGACTGGTCCGGGTTTCTTAAGTATAATGACTTCGACAGCAGGATAAATGAGCATTTGAGAAATTGCAAGAATAGACGGGAGGGGAGGAAGGACGGTGGTCATGGTACTGTAAAATTGTCGGTCATTTCCTTTCCCGATTAACTTCATGTTTAATCCGACTCCGATTAGCGGGTCGTATTTCTGTACACTCATCGTCGTATCTGTTTACAATAAGCTTGATTTCAATAAAACATCAAATAATTATTTTAACGAGTTTTAGATATTTAAAAATAAATATTTACCTGCAAGTCTGGAATCCAAAGCTCTGCAATTTAGTGAATCTCTTCCAATTTTCAAACTCAAGTCAGGGTAACAATATCGTACACGTTTGAAGTTGACTTCCATTGGTGAGAATAGGTAGAATAATGGAAATGATTTGACGAGGGATGAATTTGCATCTCCTAATCTCTGTAGTTCGGTACATTTCTTGTTGTAGAGGGTGATATCAAGCTTATTAGCTGGTCTTGGACAAAAGTTGGGGCTGTCCATTCTCATGGTCATATCTTCAATCCAAACGTTCTGCATTTCCAATGCATATCCACCAGTAATGCAAAAATCGACAAATGAAGTGTACGGAACCTTCTTCTGAGGTCTAATATTTGTGGCGATTATCCGGTTTCGAAATTCGTTTGACCAAATGATGTCCAAAGTGACCACTGCGCCAAAAGGAGGGTCTCCCAAAAATTTGGACATTTTCTCAATTGCTGTTCCATACCAATTTTCACAAAGTAAGTAGTTAGGTTGCAGGGATGATAAAGATACCCGATACCCTAGGCGTGGTAATCTGCAATGTTAATTGTATATCATACTTTAGTACCTAAGTTGGTATCTTGTATTTAGTTTTTTGAAATCAAGCTTGATATAAACTTCATACCTAGTAAACAAATCAGGAATACCGTAGTCGCACACACCTTCCTCATAGAAGTATAAACGATCCGTGCGAACTTTAACGACGGTTCCATGGTCGATTAAATCTACATACACCTCATATTTGCTTTTTTGATAGTCGTTCAGAGTCTGAAGGACGTGGGCATCAACTGAAGCGTATATCAGTCCACGCTGAAAGCGTTGTTCCCATGCATTGATAAGGTTACTTTTCTTAGGGTTGTCAAATATCACCTTAACGCCAAACTGCACTTGATCCAAGTTCATGTGTCCAACATTTTTGTATCTTGTTCGGACATCAAAGAGGTGGTTGCTCATTGCCAAAAAAGCTATTCCCGTTTCTTCTTTGATCTGGAACCTTTGCACTCCAAAATTATATGGATTCTTAAAATCCATTACCTGGAAGAAGGTTTTCGAAGTGAATTTTGTAGGTTGGTCAGGCGTTATGTCAGGGTTTCGAATTAGTTTGTCCTTCTTCCTCTGTTCTTCAGAATAGGAAGTCAATACAGCATCCTTTGAGATAGGATTGTCCCTAATTGAAATCAAGCTTGATATAATCACTATCCAACATGTTTAATTCATTCATTATTAAAGGAATGTATGCATTCATTACTTTGTTGTAGGGGTGTAGTAGATTTGGTGCTGTTCATTCCCATCATACTCTGACCAATGCAGAATTTCCTTCACTGACTGATGTATTTTACCTAACCATGCATCTGTTGTCGCTGGTGCGTATGTACAAATGATTAGGTTGTTGGCTCGATCAACGATTATGTCACATGGTATTTTCGATGGGCCGCTCATCCTACTCATGAGTTGTGGTCCCCACTCTCGAACATCGGAATCTTCGGGAGGTGTTGCATAAAAGTACACACTATTTAACACACAGGTCAAATTTGTACTTTTTAGAGGGAAATTTTCGGTCGGCTCAGAGTTAAAGTGGTACTTGCTAGGTGTACTTATGACCAGCGATATCAACTGCATGATTTTATCAGCCAAATTAGCCTGCAATTTGATAATAAGCTTGATATAAACCTTCACTTCGAAAATGTGTACAAGTTTAAATTTTTCATCATTTAATGTCATTAGTAATTACCAAGTCCCGGTCTGATTTCTCAGTACCGGCATAAAGATGTCCGATATTCGAATTTACTCCTAGACCATTATCTTTGAAATCCGTCAAAATGTCATGCACACCATCATCTACGGCTGTTAGGGAACTAATATTACATCCAAACAAATCCTCGTTGATAACAAATTCTTCATCTCTGTAAGAAGAAATTCTTGACATCTTGTATTGTTGTTGACACTTTTTTGGTTGTCCGTCTGTCCTTTCAGCTTGGTTGGATTTCATCCACACCCTGAATATTGCACCGATAACCAATTGATCTGATGAAATGTTCAATGCCCAAGATTTCCTGAATTTTCCAATTAGAAGGTGTCTGTCACCAGGTCGGAAAAAAAAGTTTCTGCAATTACTATCCTCAGCTGCAACTGCACATAACATGTCGAAAGAGCCTATCATGTTTCCTAATATCAAGGCCCGAAGCATAGCAGATGACATTTGAAACTTGGAAGCAGTGGTTCCCATCACAGTTAATTTGAATCCATCGTAAGGGTAATTAACGTCGTGTTTATAATTGGCTTTCAATACCAAAAGTCCTGCATTCAGAAGATTAGTAATCGCCAGTTCAAGATGTAATTTGGGCGCTTTTGAGTAAAAAAAGTTCTTAAAGAACTTTGAAACGAAACCCTGAACATTCTGCAAAACAATTAAAGTTTGTTAGTTTCATTTCTACGTTGATATCAAGCTTGTTATTAAGTAATGAAAGGTTAATACCCTAGCAATAGCTCCTTCTCCCATTTTCAAAACCTTCACAAAGGTATCTTCCAATCTAATTCGACATATCTCATTCGGTGTGTCGTCAATCATAAAAGATCCGGGAATCAGCTTAATATAGATGCCATCGTTCTGTCGTCCAGTTCTACCTTTCCTCTGAGTTTGTACAGCAATATCAGCCCAAAATAAATCCAGAGTCTCCATACCAGTGTCAACATTTAAATTCATGTGCTTAATTAGACAGGAATCAAATACGACGGTGCACGAATCAAAAGTTAAGCTTGAATCTGCGATAGGAGTAGCGAGTAGGACTTTGGTGACATTTGTGCTTCGATCTGAAAGCATGGCCTTGGCTGACATTTGGTCCTCCAAGCTGAGCAATCCATGGAAAGGTATGAGTTGAAGAAGATGACGACATAGACGATTGGGTGCTTCTAAATCAGCTGCATAAAATTGTTGAAATCTTGTGATTTCGGGGACTCCGGGTACATGAACCAGAAAGACTCCATTTCTGTATTTCACGAACTTGTAGTTTGATAAGAGTCTGCAGTAAACATAGTGGAATTTTAAAACAAGCTTGATATCAATTAGCAGAAAACGGAAATTAAAATTTAATATTACGTGTTAATAGATTCAAAGACTATTTGAATGACTGAGTCATACAGTTTAGGTGGTTCTTTTTTATCATTAATTTGACCTTTAGCGTAGTCAGTGCTGATCCCCATCTCAGACGGTAGCTCATCCAAGCTCATCTGTTTAACTACATAATTCTTGTTGATCCCCGAACTCATATGAGCTGTCAACTGTGCAGTAGAAGGAACAGAAGAACCTTTCCATGGTCCATAAGAATCTGGACGAAAGTGAATCTTTAGGTCGTGAGAATTCATTGTGGCAGATATGAGTATCAGATCTGGAAATCTTCTTGAATCTGATCTCTCGAGGTGTTTGTGATGTAAGCATTTCATCTCAGCCATCAAAAACTCGGTGTCTAGTGAAAACTCATGGACCTAAATGTCGGTGAAAATAAGCTTGATATAAACTTTGGACATATTTAGCCAATTTACAATTTCTTGGTTGTTAATCTTAATACTTATTAGCATCTTGTGGTTCTTACTTCGTCAATAACGATGGTATGGTATTCATACACCCGATCAGGATTGTGTAAAAGGAAAACACTTAACCAACCTAACAACAATCAGAAATTGTATACGATATCAACAATCAGAAAATGAAAACGCTATCAACAATTTATGAAGTATATTTAGCCCTACCAGCAGTTCCAACAATCAATATGGTATCCCTTGTGTCCTTGAAGACAGCTCGCATTTTCATACCGAATAAATGTGATTTTAAATTGACCACACCTCCTACTGAAATTAACTGTTCATACAGCGATTTGGCAGCTACTCGCCGAGGTTCAGCTATGTAGATTTTTAGATTTTCAGCTTGCAATTCTCTGATCATTCTTTTGGTATACGCCAGCATTCCCACAGAAGATTTTCCTTCATTTAAAAAACAAGCTTGATATCAAAAACTAATTTTTATTAGCGGAGGAATTCATTTTTTAATGAATTACCACATCCCGGAGGACCAGTTAGCAGACAAAATCCTTTTCCTGAATTGATTTTTCCCAAAATAAACTGTCCGATGTCGATCATAGACTGCTCTTTCTCTTTATTATTTGATTTAGAGTTGTAGCTCGGCATGACTCCTAACAAAAAGTTATTGCAAATAATTTTACATGACACTAATTGAGAATGCGTTATGGATATCATATGGTGCTTAATTTACCTCCCTCATTTCCTACGCTCCATACATCCGTTCCAGTCCCTTTTTTTGATGATGATGTTAGATGATAACGTCCTGTTTCGACACAAAATAACATTTGTACCTTAGCATTTCATAATTATGAACAACTAACATTTAAACATTGTCGTACTCTCTGTCTCAACGATTGCACTTATCATCCCTTGCATTGGCATATCCTCCTCATCGTCGCTGTACATATGGGCGATCTTTTCCATCAACTTCTGCCTGTCCTCTGGGGACTCCCAGTCGTCATCAATAATTGCAGGTAAACGGGAGGTCGAAGGTAGAGGAGATGATTCTCGAGTAACTGGAACGGAAATGTGAGAGGTCGAAGGCTGAGGAGACGACCTTTGCCCTACTTCTTCTCGACGTCCACCGGGTTCTATTCATTTAAATTTAATATCAAGCTTATTTACCATTGTCATCATATTCCATTACTTTATTCATCAATTAATGTCATTTTCCCAACCTACTACATCCTCTGAACGGTCGTCCTGCTGTCGAAGCGGACCCCTACTTCTGCCCCTCGCTGATGTAACATGCAAATACAAAATAATGTTTAAACGGTTAATTAGAATACTTTAAACGCATATTTACCTCCTCTTCTGTTTTCCATGATTTCAGTTTAAAAAATCCAGTGTGTCAAAATGAAAATCTGTCAGTGTGTGTGACGTATTCAACTTGATTTCAAGTTTCATCCACAACTCATTAGTTTTTGGCTACTTATCAAAATAATAATTTAAACAGTTACTATGGGTACATTTACCTATAACTTACCTGCCATTTTTGAAGATTGTTTAAATCAAGCTTATTCACAAAACTTGGCTGATTTACCTTCATCCACTGATGAATAACATGTAGATCAACATGAACTTATAGTTCATTAAGGGAATTTTTTGATATCAAGCTTGTTATAAAAAGTCGAAAGAATTTTCGTAATCTCCAGATTCTCTTCAACTAACTTTAATAACTTCTCACTTGCTTATGAACTGCAGTCGTTACTTCTGCTTCTCACCACGTCCGTCGCACATTCACACATTCTCAATTACGACATACGACTCCCCTCCGTATTCTTTGTATTTCGTAATTATATGTGGCTAATCAGTTGATACTACAATGGAAGTAAATACTTGTTGTCGACATATCGTTGCACTCGTCACAAATAATGTATCCACATTCACAAAACCAAATAATTTCGTCAATTAGTTGACCACACTCGTCACAGCGAACCTGCATGATGATGGACGTCAAGATGATTAAATAATTACAAAATGCCGCTCATTGCATACATTGATTCTTTACTTGATGCATTATCATACTGCCTCATCAATGTATTGGAATCTATCGACAGATTTTAATGTATTCAATTCATTTTTTTTTTCTAACAAATTTTTCCTTACAATTTTTCGAAGACACAATCCGTAAGGGGAAGTCTGAAATATTTAGAGATTTGATCCAAGGGTATCGATATTTATCGTTTATACAACATTCCATCTATAATCCATATAAATAAAATTAAAATTGACAAGGTTTGGCAGTTGGCTCATGGGTAATTCATTTCGGTGTATGTAATCATAGTTCAATACATTACATGCTTTACCCATGAGCCAACTGCCAAACCTTGTCAATTTTAATTTTATTTATATGGATTATAGATGAAATTTTGTGTAAACGATAAATATCGATACCCTTGGATCAAATCTCTAAATATTTCAGACTTCCCCTTACGGACTGTGTCTTCGTCGGACAAGAAAAGCTTGTAGTCCGAATCCTTCTGCCAATCAATATCATTGACAGCGGATATCGGCTTATCAGATTTGAACCTGTAGTCTTCCACGAGGAAGGAAGCTTTTGTTGGATTGATGGGCTGCAAGACAAGAAGTTTGTAGTCGATTTCAAAGATAATCTCTACCTGACAGACTGTTCAGATCAAGGGCTTTATTTTAATATCTTAAAAGCAAGAAGCAGGGGGTCTAAATAATGGATTAATGGAAAAGGAATGAAATTCTACATCCTTCATGAGAACGATTAGGTTTATAATCGAAATTCGAAACCTAATCGTTCGAAAACATGGCCCACTAAATATGGACCTCCCATTTCTTCCCACTTTCTGTATTTGGTTGCGTTTTGGATCGATTTTACGAAGCGAATTTATAACTTGATCAAAGGGACCCAGAAATGGAGGCACGAATATGCGATTGTTGTGCTCGAGCTTGGCTTTCTACTTGTAATTGTAATTTTTAGGCGTTCGTTTAGGTGTTCGAATAGATTCTAGCCGATTCCTCTGGGGACTTCCAACTTTTTAGCTAGGAATTTTTCGTCGGATACTTTTAACAACTTGCCCCGACTGAGGCTGTGTTGTTGAAAAGAAAAAAATAAAGGAGACGAATCAACCAATCTTTGTTTAACTTGAGGATTAATAGCCACCCCAACTTATTTAATGTTCCAGTTTAATTTCAAAGGTTCCAATTTTTCTAAAGGTTACTCTTCTTATAATTAGCTGCAGTCTTTAGAAATTCTTTCAGCTTGATAGCCGACTCTGACCCATCCTTAGAAAAGTTCTCTATAATTGTGAAATGATCATCCTTAGCACTCGTCCAAAAGTTAGCTTCTTTGAAACCTTTGCCCCGTAGAATACTAGTCAGCTCCTCCGCCTGCCTATGGAATTCTGTTATTTATCGCTTACACAACATTTCATCTATAATCCATATAAATAAAATTAAAATTGACCAGGTTTGGCAGTTGGCTCATTGGTAAAGCATGTAATGTATTGAACTATGATTACATAGTTACATTTGTATACAGAAATCTCTGTTAGGGCTGTAGATGTTCTTTGCAAATCGCATACTCTCTGCCAATGGACTTAACAGTCTTTCAAAGTGGTAGGCAACGGGACAGTTGTAATTCATTTCATAATATTCTGATAAACACGGAATACGTCATGATATCCCTATCGTTTTACAGGTAAGTAGATAACCGTAGCTATAGGGTGTCAGACGACTATAGGTTGTAAGAATAACATGCAAGTAAGTAGTTAGCGCTGACTACTCATGACTTACCTAGGTTGTATAGATAGGGCTTTTACTTTTCCTTT
>JAQFZA010000702.1:0-14291 GCA_034695115.1 Desoria olivacea | reverse complement strand
AAGCTGTCGCAGCTCGTTGACTACTCGTTCCATTCCGTGGTGACCGGCTTCTTCGTGATAATTCTTGATTATCAAGCAATGTATCCTTCAAGGGAATAAGGAGGATTCGAACGGTATTTATTATTTTTATCCTCAAGGATAAAAAATACAAAAGTAGGAAAGTGAACATTTTACAGTTATGAATTTGACCGGATAAATGCGAAATGAGGTTAAACTTATCCTTTTGGGGACTTTAATCTCCTAAAAATAAATTTGGTTGTACTCATTTAGGACTGAAAAGAAAAGGTATTCGGTCAGTACCTATTTTCTCTCAGTTCAAACCACATTCAAACTCTCTTTCTTCTCTCTGTATCTCACATATGTCCAGAAACAACGAGATGGACCGACTCTTTGAATATCTTCATCAAAATAGACTTCACCAGTAACTACAAGATAAGTGCGCTATTTGCATAGCACCACTTTAGGAAGGTCCCAACCCTTCAGTTCCCGAACATCCTCGTCCCCATTATTACGCTGTACGATTGTACATGCTAAAGAATTTGGGGGAAAACCCAGTCCCCATATCATGTCGGCTGCCTTGTACGTGTGGAGAGAGACGCGTATGGAATCGGGAAATGTCCTACTTGTAGACCGGTAAAGATTTTATTTTGATTTTGATTTTGTGTTGGTTGTTTGATTAGTTGTGTAATCTTGTGTTTTAATTTCAGATATACAACAGGGCTTGATCCTACAACACGGCGAGTTATTGGGACTTTGGGCGACCTCATTTCCTTGAAGATGATGCCAAGGAAGAGGAAGCTGTTCAACTCAACAATCTCAATGCTCCTCCTGCACGTAATGTAGTCTATGATTGGTTTCAGCCTCCAATTCCACCATCTACTGCTGACTGGAGCAGAGCTATACAACACTGGGATACCGTTCTCCTTTAGGATCGTGTTTTTTGTCCTCGTCAATGGGACAGCTTGACCCCGGAGCAGAGATTTCAAGAAATCCTGAATTTTGGTAACATGGATCGTTGGATAATGCAACACTCCTTAAGTATCCAAATTAAATTTATTCATCAACAGGCGTTGCTTCATGAAAGCAGAAGACAAGATTTCACGAGGACAAATAATTTGGAGGTCGCTACCTGGTATGTCATGCCAGAAGGAGGTAAGTTGTTTTCTCTTTCTCTATTCTTCTTCTCTCTCTATAATAAACATAATATTAAGTTACTTTTGTTGTTTTTTTTGCAGGGGACGTAGCAAATGGGCAGATGCTAGACCACAGTCCATCTGATTCTGAAACTGAAGGATCTGAAGAGGACGATGACTACGATGGGGACGATGGGGATGATGAGATGGATGCACCAGAAGCAGTAGTAGTGCCAGTGGCAGTAGTTAAGCCAGTGGCAGTTCCACCCCCAGCAGCAATAGAAGAGGGTTTTGGAGCAATAGCAGTTGTACACGACTTGGAGACCCAGAACAAAGAGTCGGATGAAGAGGTCATTCAACCTCCATGTCGGCGGGTCATTCATCATCTCAGTGATGAGGAGGATGGACTTCAGCTTCAACCTCACCAACTACAAGAACAACCTCAGCCTTCTCAACAACAACAGCAAGAATCTCAACAACCGTCGGTCTTAGTTGGGAGTCGCCTTAGGCTTCTACGAGTAGTTATGGAGCGATGGGATGACGTTACCTGTTCATAAATATTCTAATTATCATATTATTTATTCAATTTTACTTGAATTAATTTTAATTGAACTTCTTTTTCCTTCTTCTAGTTCCTGGTCCTTCAGATCCTAGAGGTATTTTAGTACCTCGTCGGAGACTCTCTCCATGACCCATGGAGGCTGAAGAGTACGTTCCTCTTCTTCCTCCAGCTCAAATTCGTCATCCTGCTCAGGATTCGAGTGATGATGCTGATGACGAAACTGATGATGAGGAGGAAGAAGAAGATATGGATCAAGCTGATCCGGATTACATAGGCGATGACTCTGACTCCGACTCTGATGTCGAATTTTTGGGTGTTTCGATTGGTCGTGAGTGAAAATCTACTAGTTTTTTGTATTAAAAACAATTTTTATTTACTAAACTCTACTTACTTAAAATTAAATTAAAAAGAAAAATTTACTTTTAGTTTGTGATTATTGTATCATTATTTAATTCATTCATTCTGGATTTATTTATTCCCACATATCCTACTTCAAGCGAGGATGACTCGTGGGTTTTTGTATGTGTTTTATGTACAGAGGGCTTTGGTGATGTCTTACTTAAAACGAGGATGGCTGGAGATTTTTTGTATGTGATTTGTGACTTTGTGACTTATTAGTATTATCGTGACGGTAGTTATTTATGGATGGAGGGATTTTGTTATGTCATTTACGGACGGAGGGGTTTGGTTATGTCATTTGGAGGGCTTCGTTGGCTACCGGTAACTACTGCCGCAGTTGCAAGAAGTGACCGTGCAAGAACTTATAGAATCAACGCAGCTAATCGAAGACTGCAAGCAACATTTTGCATTGCTGTAACTGACGAAGTAGTGGAAGCTCAAATACCATTATACAGAATTGGAGATTTCCAAACTAATGAGTACCTTAAAAGACTAATGACTGGAGAAGATCCAGATTCGAAACATTTCATGGAGAACATTCGTTCTAATAATAGCGCCTTCGCTTTTGCATCAGTCGGAGCACAGATTCGTGCACCACCTGGATTTTGATCCTATTGTTTTCGAATCCATGGTTTGATCCATCATAGAGCAGGGACATTGCATCCTGCAATTGGGGAGCAACGACAGTTTGCTCAAATATATATTCTGGACTACGATGAAGCCATTTCCCAACGATTGAAGTAACCGGCAAATGCTGACTGTAAACATCACGTGATGACAAAAGTATTTGACATTATGAAGCACAATAGATTTGCAGAATCTTACAAAATGCTGTATGAAGTAGAAAAAGAAAAAAAATGATCGTGTAAGACTAGATGGTCTCCTTCAAACAGAAATATCAATGGCCATATTTCAGAATCGTAGTTCAGATCCTAGGCGATACAAAAAGCGTTGCAATGAAGTTGCAATGGTCCAACATTGATGGTGAACCATCGTTAGAGTGTGACCTTTTAATTCACTTGAGACCCAACAGCAATGCTAACATTCAGGGCACAAAACGAATTAACATTTTAAACAACAATTTGGATGCTTTGACTTATCCACTATTAGAACCGAATGCAGAGCAAGGATGGGGCGAAGATCTGAGATTGCTTAATCCCAACAATATAAGAATAAACAGACGACGGAGGCAACCGACTCTTGCCGATACCTTGGCAGAGCATCTAGCAATTTACGATCCAACTGAACCTCAAACAAGGGTTACATTGAAAATGTTTTACTCTTACTTTTCTCGATGCGTAATGAATTTATTCCTGCATTAAGTGAAGGTAAGTTAGCTCAACAGTACTTTGTCAATGCTTATGTTAAAGCAGAGGCAAATGACTTGAACTACGTTAGATACCATCAAAAAGAGCTTAGAGGTGATTCTAATTCATCTTTATTAGATTATCATATATAAAATGACGAAATTGATGGATTTGCAGAAGATGTGGTTCCAGGAAGAAAAATTATCCTTCCATCAACTTTTGAAGGAAGTCCCAGAAATTTGCATCAAAAGTACCAAGATGCGATGGCTATTGTTCGCAAGTTTGGGAAACTAGATTTGTTCATAACCATGACTTGCAATCCCAAATGGGAAGAAATAAAAAGAAATTTAAAACCTTGGGAGCCATTAGAAAATAGACCTGATTTAGTTGCAAGAGTTTTTAAATTAAAACTTGAAGAGCTTCTGGACGATTTAAATAAAAAACAGATACTTGGAAAACTAAGTGCTAATGTCCACGTGATTCAAAAGAGAGGCTTGCCCCATGCCCACATTTTAATAATTTTACAAGCGATTGACAAGCCAAGGACAATGGCACTAATTGACAAAATATTTAAAGCGGAAATTCCCAATAGAATAAACCATCCTAGATTATATGATGTGGTTATGAAAAATATGATTCATGGACCTTGCGACAAGTCTGGATCAAGATCTCCTTGCATAAAGAATGAAAAATTTTCTAAAGGATTTCCGAAACCATTTCAAATGGAAACTAAGCGTAACTGTAATGGTTATCTTCTTTATAGTCGAAAAAATAACGTTGGCAGCGAAATTGAAAAAGAAATAGACAATAGTTGGGTTGTTCCATATAACTATAGCACATCTTTTAAAAAGGTGGACGAACTTACCACGCGCATTATAAACTTCCTCTGAAAATTAATGAAACTTCCGTAAGTGGAATAAAATTGAATTCCATTGATGCTGAGATTATCCGGAAAGCTAAGTTGCTAATTTGGGACGAGTCAACTATGGCTCCTGCCAATGCTCTGAACTGTGTTGATCGACTGCTAAAAGAAATCATGAAAAACCAGCTTCCATTTGGGGGCAAGGTTTTGCTGATGGGAGGTGACTTCCGGAAAACACTCCCAATTTATTCTTCATGCAGATGCAGTACCCGTTGTTTAGGCTAGAATTAAATTTAGTGACTTATGGGATCAATTTAAAGTATTGAAGTAAAATAACAACGTCCGATCGTCCGAATTACAGCAACTGGCTGATTAAACTTGGAAATGGAGAACTAACCAACGAAGATGGTTTGAATAAAGATTTAATTGTTTTTCCTGATCATATGTTGGCATCTCATAATATCGTGAAAGATATTTTTGGTGAAACTCTTACGCCAGAAAAATGTGGAAGCTTTCTCGAAAATGGCAATGTTTTGTCCAACAAATCAAGACGTTGATAAAATAAATGAGGAGGTACTCAAGAGATGACTATTTTGTTGAATTTTTAAATAGCCTTAAACCACCAGGTACGGCATCTCATGAACTTAATTTAAAGAAAGGAGCACTAATTATGCTTTTGAGAAATCTAAATACCAAGCGTGGACTATGTAATGGGACCCGTTTTACGATTGTCGACCTCAAACCTAACCTGATAGTATGAAAGGTACTACCGGGATCTGCGGAAGGAAATGTTGTGTTTATTCCTAGGATTGACTTGATCACAGACTCTGATCTTCCGTTTCAATTGAAACGGAGGCAGTTTCCTGTTAAGTTCGACGTTCATGTGACGTTAAAGTCTATGTAGTGGAATCTTTAGAACAAGGCAAACTATTGCCTAATTCGAACAAAGTGTTCACAAAAAATGTTGTGTACAAAGACATACTACGGAGATAGACAAAGTTACTACCACCATGAGACTTAATCAATGATTTATAAAGAAGAAACCGAACATACGTTCGGAATAATGAGACCAAAATTGAAACTGTAAAATGAAACATACAATTTGACATTTTTGATGCCCGCATAAGACAAAGAAAGGGCAAATGGGGCAACATGCAGGAGGGGGTCCCCATTCCCTTGCCCTGGATGGATATGGTTTTCCAAAATTCAGCAGACGCTCTGTCACACATCAAATTAACTCCAAAATTCGATGTCAATTTATATTTTATCCAGAATTTAGTTGAACATTTCAGCCTTTGCAATGCCCGTTATGACGGGCACCGATGGCTAGTTTGGAAGAAGTCCACCAACAGAATATGCGGGTCTTTTAAGACAGCCTAGAAAATATACAGTTCCAGTCAGGCACTCCAAACCCAAAATTCTGAATAACCGCGACAAATATCTCAGATTATATGAAAAAGACCAGTTGTACACACTGTCATATCTCACAAGCTGTTTTTCAACAAGTCTTGATTTTAGGAGAAATTCAGTGATATCACCTCCGATTTTCAGTTAATTCTTTCAATTGAAAATATAGCCAAAGGATAAAATTATTTGACAGATTTAGATGTGTCCAACTAAATCCAATCCAACTAAATGGACTGGAGTTTTTATCCAACACTTGCCAGTCAGATTTCTTAAGGGTCTAAGAAACTTGCTTCTACTTCAGATAGTCAATTTGTCAAATTAAAACGTGCAGAAATTGTGTGAATAAGCCAAGAAGTTGAATGACCTTACGAATTGCGGAGATGAAATTGTGCTTCTAAATGTTCCTATGAAAATAAAAGTCGGTCAATTTTATTAAATTCTTTATAAAATAACGGTAGGCAAATATACTTTATGGATTCTGATTGGTCGATGTTAAACTCTGCTTTAAATGATTGCTCAGTTTTAAACGCCTTCCTTACTTTATACATCCCTTCATTTGTCTGGAATTGAAAAAAAGCTGGACAAGATTTTTTTTTTGGATACAGCAATGTAATTTGGAATGAGGAAACAACAATAGATGGAAGTTTTAGCGTTAGCTCTCATCGTCTACTATTTGGAGACGGCAACGATCCCTCGTTCAACACCGTGCACTGCCCAAATACTTTTGCCATATAGCTTTCGCCCCTGGAAACCAGGATAGTGATGACTTCCAAGTCCGATGAAGGTAACCTTACTTAACCAACATCAATTTCGCATCGGTAATTCGAATTCGTAAATCGATAACTATGTTATAGTTGTACATACCACATGAATAAAGACATTTCAATATCAGAATATCATCGTAATTTGAAAGTATTGACACCTATCATCTGACTTTAACAAACTGTATGACAACCGTATCTTGGATGTTGAGTTTTGAAATAAACCAGCCAATGAACTCTTTTAAAGATACGTAATTTCTTATAGATGTCAAAGATCACTTGTGGCTTAGAAAACCTGAGAATTGCAGCGAACCATTAATATATAGCAACTCCGCCTAGAAAATGGTAACCGACCTGCGAATTTTCAAATCAACCATATTCAAATCCACGTTGCATCTCTTCCAGACACGGCTTTACTCCGACATGACGTTTCTGGTTAGACCTCGATAGCATCACCTAAAGGCTCACCCAAAGACCGTGATGACAAGATCGGAGGTCTTATGCTCCAGGATCGTTGGGTGCAAACCTTGAAGACCAATAAAAGAAAAAATTAAACGCGTGTATTATTATAGTTATTAGTGACATTTATAGTCATACTTATCGAGCTGTTGTAGACGACATGATTAAGTGGGAATGAGGTTTTAATAAAGCCACATATTCTGTAAATATCTCTACTACTGCATTTTATTATTCTATAATTGGTTTGCATAATTTTAATACAGTCCTCATATGAAGTGATGACAACAACAAATAGCTATAATTTAAAAGCATAGTCGTAAATTAAAGTGCAATAGTTGATACATATTATAATGTAGATCTATGCAAAAAAGATGATCTTAGACATTAAATGGCATTTACGCATTTATAATAATAATAAATACCAATTAGCTGCTCACCTAGGGCTAATAACCGGATATCCAAGTACTTTAAATTATATAGTGAATGTAAGGAGCTGGCTTTTGTAATTGTTGATTGTCGGGAAGTTGGCCCTACAACCACCACTTCCATTTCGTAACCATATAGCCTACAATAAAAACTGACTTTTAAATTCCTAGAGGCAGAAGTGAGGAATTCATATTACCACCACCATTAGTCAATAACCCGCATTTTTGCATGAATTTACCCATAAGGGTTCATGCATGGATTTATTTAATTGATTTTCCATCAGCCCTGACCATCAGGCCATTGGCGATGGATTATCGGATTAAAAACCCCCTGGGAGGTATTTTGAAAATATTTCGGGGGCAAACTATTTATGAATGGTCCTCCAAGGGAAATTGCACAGAATGTTCCGTTTTTCGGTAAATCGCCAACAATTACATCTACTTTGAAGCCGGTCAAATTTGTTGGAATGATCTAACTCTTTGTAAAAAACAGTAGGCAAATAAACTTTGTGGATTCTGATTGGTCGATGTTAAACTCTGCTTTAAATGATAGCTCAATTTTAAACACCTTCCTAACTTTACACATTCTTTTGGATACAGCAATGTAACTCTAAATGAGGAAACAACAATAGATGGAAGTTTTAGCGTTAGATCTCATCGTCTACTATTTGGGGACGGCAACGATCCTTCGTTCATCCTCGTGCCCTGTCCAAACACTTTTGCCATAATGAAGTTTTTGCAACTGGAAACCAGGACAGTGATGACTTCCAAGTCCGATGAAGGTATGCGAACCTAACCATCAATTTCGCATGAGTAATTCGCATTTGTAAATCGATAACTATGCTAAAGTTGTACATACCACATGAATAAAAACATTTGAATATCAGAATATCATTGTAATTTGAAAGTATTGGCACATATCATCCAAATCCAATAAATTGCATGACAACCGAATCTTTAATGTTGAGTTTTGAAGTGAACCAGCCAATAAACTCTTGTAAATAAACGTAATAACTTACGGATGTCAAAGATCACTTGTGGCTTAGTAAACCTTAGAATTACAGCGAGCCATATATATATGGCATCTCTGCCTAGAAAATGGAAAACCACTAGCAAATTGTAAAATCAATTGTAGCAAAATCTATGTTGCAACTTTCGCAGACCGTAAGTAGAGCTATATGATCCACTCTACGCTGTACTGGTGTTTTGTGGTGAGTTTCCCTTGTTTCCTTTAAATTTGATGGGTGATAGCTCTAACTCTACCAGAATAAGTACATTAGTCAGTAATCATTTGGATGGGATATAAATGATCTAAAAAAAGTGGGTCCCTAAAACTCAATCGCAATGCCTTGTGGTGAGATAATAATATTAGACTAGACGGATTACTGAAATAGAGTGGGAATTAAATTTATTATTTTTAAGACCATTAGCATGCAGGTCTACGTAAATTGCAAGGTTCATAAAATAATATTGTAAAGACATGACTAATCGTGACACGGTAAGCCCTGGCAAGCCTTTCGCTGCTTGAATAAGAATGTGCATGTCCTTCTGTTCCCGAACATTGGATTCTGTTTATTCCACTCAACGAGAGTCGAATTACCCGGATGCTTTCGGTTGTACTTGCCTACCCTTTCAGCAGCTCTGCAAAAGGCTCTATCCGTGCGGATGTTTTCCCGTCACTCCTATAATGAATATGAACAGACATAATATTAATTAAGTATGAATTAAAATGCCAAATAACACCGTAATTAAATGAAAAAAAAATACAGTACGTCAGTGCAGGCTTGTTTGGCAATTGACTTTAAAATCGGTCGAGCCGTCGATGAGGAAGGAAATTGTTTGCTTTCATCTTGACTGTATACGTCGTCGGCCAAAATTGGTACGAATGTTTCAGTTGAAATTTCAGTGACGACTGAATTCTGAAGAGGACTGACAGTAGACATTACGAATGTAAATACATGTAGGATTGTCGAGTTCTCGGTTGTAGGAGTATGTAATGAATGTGCATGAATCAAATTTGATGGGGTCGAAATGATTTCTGGGATTTCCGATTTAATGTCTTTCATACCCGAAATTTCAGAGTCCTGTACCGTTGAGCCATGAACAAATGGTGAATCGGTAGTCCTTTTTAGACTGTATATGTTATCGGCCAAAGTTGGTACGAATTGTTCAGTTGAGATTTCAGTGACGAATGTATTCTGAAGAGGGCTGACAGTAGACATTACGAATGTAAATATATGTGTGATGTTGGGTTCTTGGTTGAAGGAGTATGTAATGAATGTGCTGGAATCAAATTTGATGGGGTCGAAATGATTTCTGGGATTTCCAATTTGATGTCTTTCCTATCCGGAATTCCAGAGTCCTTTACATTTGAGCCACGAACAAATGGTGGCATTGTAGTTCCCTTCATTGTTCGTTCTGTAATAAATCATTTTTAAGCAACATGTACTTCACTGACATTTTATTTTCAAACGTTGAAACACTTACCGTATGATTCGCATCTCTAAGGAGAACTATAGGTCCATTTGATCTTGAAGTGGCCCATTCCTCTCCTGTTCACACATGTAAACTTGTCGTCTATAGTTGAAATGAATAGACATTGTTTGTTGGCAACACACACGTGACATTTCGAAATCGTAATACAATCGGACGAATATCTCAAGGCTCCTGTTGAACGTCGTGTCAAGTGATTGGGATATGTGATTTATGATAAGATGATATCAGTGTGAATGTGTGTGAGAGAATGAATGGTTTGAGGCAGAGTGAGACTGTTTGTAGAAATGTAAGTCAACGAAGGTTTATTACTTGGAGGGAATTTGGACAATAGAATCAACGGAGAGTTACTACATTTAAGTTCAAAGCTCAGAATACAGAAATGTGACTGACTGAATGACAATTGAATGGCAATGAGTGGACAATTGAAGGCTTTTTATAAGTTCTCAACTTGTGTTGTCTTACAGGTAGAAAAAAGAGAGAGACGAACAAGCTTGTAGCGCAGTGAACTCATGTAAATTGGGTAGTTCGTTACAAATTAAAAATATACATAGGCTTAGAGATTAGTGAACCTTTTCTAGGATTCAAGGAACTAAGGATTAAGTTGACCTGCCTAAATAATGCTTATTAAAGAACTCAACACCTGTCAATTTAACGAGCAAAAAAATCCGAAAACGAATTGTAATTTCATTTTGTCTGCTGTCTCTGGGTGATTGTGTGAGACTACGCCCTTGTAAAAATAACTTATGATTTGTCAACGAAGATCTTAATGCATAATGAGTGTTAAGTCATATTCGGAATCAGATTACCAGTAATATCAAACAAAGTGTCATGACACGTACTCATTTTAAGACTCCTGCACACTAATGAAAAGAATGCGTATCATTACGGTACAACTGTATTCATTTTATAATGTGCCGAATCCAGATATGACACAATTATAGACATCATTTAAACGGCCACCGTCAATTGTAAATAAATCCAGCAACATTTTATAAGATACAAATGTTTTTGAAATATTAAAACATACATCACACATTTCGCGAAATTGAGACTCGACATTTGGACACCGAGCAAGGAGTACGCTAGTGGTTTTGCTCCGAAGAGAATTAGCTGGGGTGATAGGATACCAAATTTTTAACACTCATAGGCTAGTGTAGCTAATGTCGTGGTTAGGATTTAATTCTTCTACTCCCAATTCTAAAACCAAAAGAAATTTAAGCCAATCCCCGGAAGAAAAAGAATTGGAGAAAAAGAGAAGAACTGGTGAAATGCCGGAAATAACTTCTTTCGGAGAATTGAAGGATTACATGGACACTGATTTCCTCGGTAAAGTTAAAGTGTTGATGGACCCTATTAAAGAGGCAGTGGAGAAAGTTGAGACTAGACTTACAAGTGTTGAAAAAGAGCTAGAATTTATGAAAAGAGAACTGAACCAGAAAAAACTAAAAATCTCCGGTTTGGAAGATGATAAATCAGAAACCTATGAGAAATTAAAAGGTACTGTGAAGAACTTTTTCAAAACCAACCTAAAAATCACAGATTACATCGAGTTAGACGACATAAGACGTCTTGGAAAATACGAGGAGGGGAAATCGAGACCAGTGATAATTACACTTCTACGAAAGCAAGACAAGTTTAAGTTGTTTGGGGCCAAGAAAAATCTGAAAGGCAAATTCTACTTGGACTCTGTTTTGACCAGACTGGAAGCAGCCGTTGAGAAGAAGCTAAGAGACAAGGGAAAGGAGCTCAAAGGGGACAGCAAGGTCATTAAATACTACAATCGATTCGGGACTTTAAAGGTCGAAAATGAGGGGAAATGGACCTTCTACCGGGTGAACGAGGATGGGGAGGTAATCGAGACTGGAAGAGGAGGAATCACTACGTGAAGATGCGGGCTCATGGAGTTTGGTACAGCTTCGAATAATAATAATAATAATAATAATAATAATAAGGATAATTTACCAATTAGTTTAAAATCAATTTTTTGGAATACAAGTGGGTTTAGTAATGTAAGACAGGCTGAACGAGATTTAAAGAATAAACTATTGGAACAGGATGTAATTTGTTTTGGAGAAACTTGGATTATGGGGTCATGTAATTTAGGATATTTAAGTGAATACAGATGCTTTCAAGTTGATGCAATTTCGAATTTAGGAAGTGGAAGACCATCAGGTGGAATAATGATTTTGACAAAAAATAGCATAGATAATGTAAAATTGGTTAGCTCGTCAGAGAATTGGTTATTTTTAGAGATTAATAAGGACTTAAGATCATTTATTGTTGGTTATGTTTATATCCAACCAGGAAGGGAAAGAGACATCTTGATCAGAAATTTAGGCGATGAGTTGAATAGATTAGATTTAGTGTATACTAACTGTAGCAAAATAATTATGGGGGATTTTAACGCAAGAATTGGATGTAAAGGATCATTAGAGAAAATAGGGGTGCGTGAAAGCCATAGTTTGTTTAATTTTAGAAATAGCATTGATAAAAATATTAATCCTCGAGGTAAACTGTTACTGCATTTCATAAAAGAGAACGATTTGGTAGTTTTGAATGGTAGGGTAAAAGGTGATGAGGATGGCCAAATTACTTTTATAAATCACATGGGTAAAAGCTGTATTGATTTGGGACTAATTGGAGGGGAATTATGCTCAGACGAAGTTAATCTTGAAGTCTTGGAATGGAATTCTGGCCACTTCCCTGTTAGATTAGAGATAGGGCAGACAAAGACTAGGAAACTGTTAGCTAGCCATAAATTAAGGTGGAAGGATAAGGAAAAGACCCGATATCAAGAATTAACCAATGAAATCAAGGATTCTAAGCAAATATTAGATTATCAAAGTCTAGCCGATGAGATATGGAGAAACGCCGAGTCATTAAAAATGATAGCACAAGAAGGAAATATTAGAGAAAAGCCGTGGTTTGATGTTGAGTGTATACGGTCTAGGAAGGATCTGATTACCAGGTTAAAAACATGCAAAAAGCACAAATGGTTGGAGACTGACAGATTAGAATATTTAATTTACAAGAAGAAATATGTATCCTTAAGGAGAAAAAAAGAAACTGCATACTGGGAAGGGAAAAAACTAGCACTTAGAAATGTTAAGAATGGACCGGATTTCTGGAAGGCTGTTAATAGCTTTAAACCTATAGAATTGAGACGTATGAATGTTAAGGAAGAAGATTGGTTAAAATATTATAGGGACCAGTTACCGAAGAGAGAATTAAATACATATGTATTCGAGGACAATATTGAAGTAGAAGAATTAGATGCATATATTACAAGAGATGAATTAAATATAGCTTTGAAAAGACTAAAAAGTGGTAAAGCTGCAGGGCCAGATGGAATATCAAATGAATTTTTACAGAATTTGGGTGAGTATGGCAAATCCACATTGTTAAATTTATTTAACGAATATTTTGAGAAAGGTGAAGTTCCGGATGGTTGGTCTGAATCCAGCACCTTACTATTATATAAAAAGGGACCTGATGATAATCCAGCCAATTATAGACCCATAGCTTTAGCCAATACAATGCTAAAAACTTTCACACAAATATTAGCTAGCAGACTGTCTAAATGGGCGGATAATAATAATATATTACCCGAAGCACAAGCAGGATTCAGGAAGAAGAGAGGTTGCATAGACCACATTTTTACATTGAATGGTGTAGTGCAATTAGGTACTGCTAAACTTAAGACCAAAGTGTATGCTTTGTTTATTGACTTCCAAAGAGCCTTTCCTTCAATAGAGTTTAAGAAGCTATGGACTAAACTACATAAACTAGGAGTGAGTTCTAAAATTACTAATATATTAGGCTACTTGTATGATAATGCTAACATGAAACTACGGCTTCCTGATAAACTTTCAGAGAGAATTGAATTGACCGAAGGCTTATTACAGGGTGACAGTTTAAGTCCCCTACTTTATAGTTTATTTATTGCAGATATACAGTCTAAACTTGAAAAATTTCATGGAATTAGGATTTCAAAAGAAAAAATTATAAATATTCTGTTGTACGCGGACGATACGGTAGTTTTAGCAAAAAATTCAGGTGAAATGAAAAGGATAATCAAAGTTTTACAAGAATATTTCAATGAGCTAGGACTTAAGGTGAATCTAGCAAAAACTAAAATGGTAATATTCCGGAAAGGAGGAAGATTAAGTATTTCTGATCAATTTTGGTTGGGCAACGAGCAAATAGAGTGTGTAAATGAGTATACATATCTTGGCATATTATTTAGTTCTTCTGGATTATTTGGGAAAGCTACAGTGGCCAGAAAAGACAGTGCTAGAGGTGCAATGGGAAAAGTCATGCAAATAATGAAAAGAGGAAGATCTGACTCAATTCATGCGGCAAATAAACTTTTTGAAGCTTGTGTGGCGACTAATTTATTATATTGTACTGCAGTATGGGGGTTAAGACAAGTTGGCGAAATTGAAGGCATACAATCATCTTTCTATCGTAAATTGCTAGG
>JAQFZA010000701.1:0-14309 GCA_034695115.1 Desoria olivacea | reverse complement strand
ACCTGAACCTCGTCGGACCTGTAATCACCCTGGCAGTCGGATTGGCGTAGAGTTGTAAGTTGGCATAATTCCTCATACTTTCATATAATATTAGAGAGGAATAAGGTAGATTAGAGCCATAAACCTAGCATTTCGGCACACGATTGACAAATTATGAGGTTTAGAGAAGGCTTCAAAGTTCGGGTTGTATACGGTTCATTAAAACGAATGCCATGTCATACAATATTTTCTGACAAAACGGGCAACAGGTTGACACAAAAAGGTTGTCTTATAGGCGATTACATTCTTTATTCTTAACTAAAATATTAGTTTATTTATGATTCCGTATTTCATAATAGTTTAAACACAATTGATTAGGTTTGAGATTCATTAGGTGATGGATGGCGAGTCTCATATCTTGCTCAAATCAGTATGACTTGGCATAACAGGCACTCTTTAACATCTCTATACAGTCTCTACGGTAGTTTTATATTTTTTCGTCTTTCAAAATATGTATATCAAAGAAAATACTGTAAAAAGTAGTAGAGAAATTGGAGGTAGGTAATTCAAACGTGGGTTATATTTGTACCTAGTTTAATAAAAACTTTTAAACGAGCACAACTAAATTTAGTTGTTAATGAAAACCGTTGAAATTTCTTTTACCTAAAAACTATTCAGGTAAAAATAATACTATCGGTGAACTTAGAAAGAGGATGTGTGGCATACCTATTAGCTAATTAGTCTGTCTGTTTTAGCGTTATAATTTAATTGTAGGCCTCAACTTTGCAGCTGTTTTCCAGCCTTCAACTACTATTTTGTCGTGGGGATGCCAGCTAGGCTAATTATGGAACTAACCTGAATTTCTTAATATAGAGGTTACAAGTCAAAATTAATACAAATTAGAACAATTAATAAATACATAAATAACATCATACAACAACAAAAAATTTGATAGGTAATTTCTGTAATCTTTAACCAGTCCAACCAATGGAAGCTCTGAGATTATCAACTCGTATTTCGCCGTACAATGAACTCCAGCTACATCATTGACAGGAGAGGAATGTCCCCGAGTCAACTTAACATCCGTTAAGAATAGAATGTTAAAACAGAATTTTGATTTCCTCTGACAAGAAGGAATGGGGGCATATCTCTAGTTAAAACTTCCAGCCATGCCATGTACAACGGAGCGGAAACGATTCCTTTTTTTGGCATCGGAAGGGTCCTAAAATAATCCGAATACAGAAACGTTAGAATAGTATAGTTACTATAGTTTAATGAAACATCTCATGTAGGGAGAATAGATAGACACTTACATAACAACCAAATCCGAACACCTTGAATTTTCTTGAAGCAATTCTCGTAATCTCATATGTCGGTTGGATTTGTCTCGAAGTGTCATTAGATCCGTATCAGTTATTCCGACATCTACAGAATTAGTCAAATATTAATAAAATAACTTTAATAAATATGCATCAGCCATTTATCGTCGACAATGATAGAAAACTAATCTCCTGTCGCATGGCTGTATTCTCACCTTCTTCGTTGTCACTATGGCGCGGATTGCCCTTCTGTCGGAATGGAGCAATAATACTTTCAAAGAAAGACCGTGTGGTATCCTGGGGCTTCTTATTGTAATCTTGAATGATCTTCAGATCCGAGTAATCTATTCGGAATTTCGCCAGTAGCTCAGCCATGCTAATGAATGTAGAAAATTAAAATATATTCCAGCCATTAAATAGGTATGTAGCTCTCTATTCAAAGTCTTATCAAAATACCTTCGCTGTTCAGCGTCAAACTCGTCCTTCTTATTTGCCAGCGTGAAAACACGCAACTTGCACGCTGACCAACTTGACCTAGTATTGATTATGTAGGGCAGAAGTAGCGTCAATCCACCATCATCATACAACCACCAAACATCGATTGAACCGTGTTTATGCTTCTTCTGAAATCTTGTTATCCCCTCCATTATATCTCTAGGCACCTCTCCACCGTCCACATTTCTGCAGAAATTTTTTAACAATTGAGACCTTGGAATCAACTATTAATATGTACAATAGATAAGTAATCCCATAGCTATAGGGACCTGTAAACCATCAAAGGGTTCTTCTTTGGAGAAATTTTTCTGTCATTTCCTTCTGACGACTTTAGGGATGGCTTGTCAGTCTCGGATGTGGTTAGCTCTCCACTGCTTGCTAATATGTAGAAAAACACAAGATAATCTTAATTTGGAAGCAAACGAGTGATATAAAAATTCGGCTCAAAGAGATATCAAGGTATACTAAGAATAAAATAAATTATTCAAAAATAACCTTGTTCACCGCGAACCAAATTCCACACTCCAACGCTAAGGTAATTTCCCAAATCTGATTTGGGATACCAGCAGCGTGAAATAGAATCATAGCGAAGAAATAGAGAACCATTCAAGGTACTCTTATATGAGGTTGCGACAAAATATGAAAAAGTTTACCGTGAGACATCTGAGACAAGGACTGATTCCTGGGGAGGCACTCATCAGAAGAGTTTTTACTTTTGTTATTATCTCCTAATGGGTTTACTCCTGGTACTGTTAAAGGTTCCTCCCCAAAAGTGATGTTTTTACTGAAATCTGTTCCCCCGGGCCCGACCCGTAATATTGTCACGGCCAGATGCATATCAAGGGCTTTACTAAAAACACAAGATTACAATGACTATACGGAGACTATGGGCTTTTTTGGGTATAAGAGATTGATTTTTTTCATCAGTTAATTCCTGATACATAATTGTGTTCGGCATTATCCCAATTACAAATCGTCACACGTCTACTTTTTGATTTCAATTAAGACTACTCCCAGACTTACTGGATTGAATGGAAATACTCTTTCAGTTCCTCGATGTTGCAATTTGGCCAGTTGTTTTTGTATCCCATCATTAAAATATTTGGGCGAAGTTTCCCGACACCCGATGCTTGGAGCATTGCTTTGGCCCCTTCTTCAAATCCCATGTCGTCCACAACGCTATAGAATGCTTTGACGCTATTTACGCTAAACCAATTTTGTGCCTTTGCAATTAGAGCCGTCCGTTGCCGGTTGTTCAGTGGCCCCTACCATAACGTAGTTAAAAAATGTAGAATAATCGTTGACTTCCAATTGATTCAAATTAATATCATCTCATAAGCTTTAATAAGCTCATAATAAGGTAAGCTTTAATAATCCAAGCACACCTTGACTATGTGACCACAGACCAAAAGCGATATACTTTTGGTTATTAGATACGCGAAATCCACAAGCGGAGGTCTGAAAAAAAATCCAGAATTTAAAATAAAATGTTAGCTCAGTCTGAAGTCTAGATTAAATGTTGGTTAGAAATACGTACCTTGTACTTGGAAGGCCTGAGAGAACAAGGATCTGAGGACGAAAGTTCTTGACATGCTCTTCCACATTGTTAAGCTGTTGTACGGAGGACAAGGCAGTTTTGTAGGTCTATATGGGTGATAATAAATGAGTTTAACAGTGATTTGATTATCCAGCCAAATCATTCGCGAATCGAATAAAAAATGTAAATAAATATAACAGTAGTTATAGATCACCTGAGCTTGAGTCGTAGTCCCCCAGTTGACATCTACAAAATAAGAAGGTATATAGTATTGCACATATTTAATTTCATTGATTAAGCTCCTTTTTTTCAAAAATATAAAAGCATTCAGAATTGATAGACTACCTGGTTTTCTGTACACCACTATCATGTAAAGGACCAAAACGGCGGCCCACGTGAGGAGGGCAGTGCTCCAACTGAAAATTGTATTTTGGATCAACTTCAAATTATCGATCGTTTAAAACATAAAATTAATTGGTACCTGATTAGAAACATGACCGCAACACATAGGATCCCACCACATAAGCTCAACCACTGGCTGTAGTACTGTTAAATATTACATTAGAGAATCAAAATAAAATCTCAAAACTTAACATTATTTTACTTACCTTAAACGTCGGCCTCCATCCTACTGGCTTTATTAAGGACGCGTGGAATGTGCTGAAGTTGACGAGCTAAATTTTATTCAATCAAATCAAATAATAATTTTGGATAAAAATGGTAAACAATTTCTAATTTTAACGAATTCATTTTTTATCATCAATACAATTATTTAATGCCCATACCGCATATGCAGCCAAGAAAAAGTTTGAGATCAACGGAGCAATGGCATTAAGCTCAGCTACAAAACATAATAATCAACATCATCTTAACTTCACGATTAATCTTATTAAACTCTGGTTTTCAGCCCGAATTCATTAAACAAAGACAAAATAAGCTTAGAAATTTCATCAGGCTTATGCTTTTAATTTGATGAATGAACTGACCTATAAGAATGAATGCCAAAGCGACAATAAATGTGAGGACGTATCCACGAACAGGCTCGTTGTTCTTTCCATAACCTTTCCCGAAAAACTCCAGGTACGGATAAAGTTTGTCATTGCACAAAGCTTGAAAAACCTTAGGTGCGGACACAAGACTAGCTAGAGCAGATGATAGAGTTGCTGCAAAGCAACCGGCGTAAATCAAAGGACCCCAGACCGATACTAGTTCCATCACCTAAATTAAAGCACTTACAGTTAGTTTTTGATACAAGAATGATTGTTTTATAAGGAAATATGTCTCATAGATAAAACAATCGGACTACTGTACCTGAAAGCTGTTCATCAGACCCCATTTGCACCCATTTAATTCGAAGTCCGTTGCATTATGATAGTCGGGACAGTCCCTGAAGTGCTCTGAAATGTACTCTCTACTGCTGGTACTGCTATTATCAACCCAATCAGGTACTGTCCAATTTCCAGTTGCATCCCGAACAACACAAGCACCCGCAATTACTGCGAACACCAAATATGACGCAGTCGTGACAAATATAGCCAACAGTGTACCTTTTGGAATTGAATATTGAGGATCCTGAAAATAAACAACGAAAATAGTTATTCATTCAGAACAAATTTCCTTGATCTTACTCAAACCCAGGATCAAGACCTCAACATAACACAGGAAGTGAAACCCCAGGAAACTATTATTCAATCCTATTTTCAGGTTCATCCTTATTCACAAAACCATGTTTCAATACATGAAAGCAAGTAATAGTCCTTCTTGTCAATAGAACCATTCAATTTTTTAGTTAAACTTCGTAGTCCAATACATGAATGCATTGCAGTGGTATATAATTTTAGTGTCAATGTCTGCATACAGGCAGTGAACTGAATGCCACTGTTACGAATGATGACGTAAATCAGGCGTATACCGGTTCCGTGATCTGTCAAACTGTTTGTTATAGGAGCTAAAATTAATCAAAATGTACATGGTATTATTACTTACAGCTAAATCTCCAGAAATATTAGCTCCAGCCAATATGCCGGTTGCAGCTGGAAAAAATATAGAGAACACAGAAAAGAAGCTCTGCTGGCCTTCTTTCGTTAATCTGTAGTCGTCTTGAAAATTCTCCAAAAACACGGAACCTAGAAAACAAAATAATGCATTTATTTACAAATATATATTTGAATTTAAGAATTTATAGTTTTAGAACGAGTAAAACAACTTAATCGAACTCGCATGTACACACATACCGTTAAAACCGACAAATCCTTTGCTATATTCTTCATCGGTTAACGGTCCTATAAAACTTCCGATGACGAAATCCACCATGGCTGCAACCAGAATCACAAGCAATCCAACTTGAGCCTACAACAAAACATATTTCTTTCTCTCATGCTATAATGTAATTGCACCGATCCCTCAGTTTATGGAGACAATAATCAACACGGTTGATTGACAGACGATCTACACTTACCGAGGCTTCCCATTCCATACCAATTACAACAATAGATGTGAGACAAACTATGGCCACGGTTCCAATTATCCTCACACTATTTGTTGGGTCATCTACTACTTTTGTGCCTAAACTAGCCAATAGGTCAACCATTGACTCTGCAAAGCCGACAACATACATCGCCGCGGCCACGGCATTGGCAACGGCAAATATGAGGCCTATAGAAGCTCCAAATTCGGGTCCCAGTGAGCGAGATATCATGTAGTACGTTCCACCTGTGCATAAATTAGTTTAATTAAACCGAATGTCGCATAAGTATTTGTTTTGTTAGCTTAATCAGAAGAATAAGCACACACTAAACGAAAGCATTAATATTACAACTAACTGTAAAGCTTGGACCACAAAACAAAGCATTACAAAACCAAGAAAACAAACATATTAAGTTCCTAAATGGAAATGCTCATCAAAGATTTTATGGCAGACTCTTCATTCAGAATCCAGAAGCATTCAAGTCAGAAAATGACATACAGTTTGAATTGGACAGAATGAAAACCTCCACAGACAGGGTCATGCAACTCAAATCGAAATAAAATTGGACATTACCTCCTTTTACGACTCCGTTAGTACTAATCGCCGCCATGGACAATGACGTGATAAACGTGACTACCGACGTTGACAATATAATAAGCAGAGCTCGAGCTATATAGTGACAAGAAAACATCAAGCTTGTTTTATCATTTGGTTAGGTTATTCGTTCTTTAAATCGGAGGGCTCAGTTAGATTAAGCATTATGTTCATTCATCCGTAATTATCGCCACTCAGGACCCATTGACAATCCATTTCAAGAATGTAATGAGTTTGTAGCTTACGCACATCTGAAATGGTTTACACTCTTACTTCCACAATTCTACGATTCACCACGTTGAAATTGAACACCCGATTACATACAATGTAGAAAGTTTTTCATTACTACGTAATGTACAGTACAGTACATACTTTGAAATATTGATACAAGTGATAGAACTAAAGAAATCACTCGTTTTGATAATCATTGAGCCACAAACTAGGTAGGATTTTGGCTAATAATCCTAACAAAAGAATTTCAGATGTCTGTTTTCGAAAATGGATAAATATTCAATCAATTTACACTACTCTGCGGACGTAGCGTAAGGTTGAGAATAACTAATAACTATTAATTTAGGCAGAAAATAATAAAATAACTCGAAAACACTATCCAATATATGGCCTGAACAATAAAGGAATAAAATGGTACAATATAGGTAACCACAGAAGTTGCACCTGGCTGTAAATGGACAGCAAAAAGAACGAAAGGTAACCGTAAATTCCATGGAACCTGCAATTCTGGCATTCACTACCACGAAACTACTCAAACCGATGTACTTCAATTTACTGACGGCCAATTAATTAGATCATCTCTTTTTAACATAATGTATCTGATAAAAATAGGACATATACGGTCATTTACACAACCAATATCTCCAACTACTCTGCTAAAAATAAACACTTTACACCAAAGCTAAAAATGTTGGTTACCTTATAATTAACGATTTCAGATCCATACTGGACAAAAACTACAAACACACAAAACTAAATGCAGGCTACCCATAAGCTAAACATCAATTACAGCCATCATCAACGGTAACAAATGCAACACAGAGTGAAAGTACTAAAACCTTCTACCGGCTAAACCGCTATTCGTTAACGAATAAATCGAACAACTAAGGAAACGGTAAACTATCAACATCGCAATCTAGTCTAGCTTCCAAATCGTCAGTCTACACTCACCCCCTTTGATTTGTCCGTTTGTACTGATAGCCGACATCGACAGACCGGTAATTCCGGTGACCGCAGTCGCAAGTAAAATGATCACCCACGCCATTCCTGAATTTTTGTGACATTGGATTTTAATATTGTAAAAAGTTTTCACAAAAATTACTAAGACCCTCCTCAATCTTATAAACTCTCCCCTTGGAGAGGCAAGCATTAAAATGCTCCATCACGGCTGGAGCGTCGGTAAGACGCAGACCCTAAAATGTACGACACTTAATTTCGCTCAAGGCCATCACTATTATATCATCACAACTATACTATTACTCCAGGAACGGTTTAATTGAACCTGATCCAGCATAACTTTTACCACATTTAATTAACCTAATTAATTAATTACTTTCTAAATTAGGGTTTTCTAATCCATCCATCAATCAGGTCGTCATTCATTGTGTAGATTAGGATACAAATTTGCCTTTCAAATGTACGATTACCTATTTATTAAGAGGGTTTAAGACTAGACAGCTGTGGAATGCAGTCTAATCATGTAATCTCATACATTCCTAATTTCTCAGGCTTTATCGAAGCTGGAAGTCAAGCAGGCTAGAATTCCTTTCAATTGAATTACCATTTATCACCATTCTGTTTACATAATCCCATCTGCCTATTAAGATCTAGATATCAAGGATATTTGTATAATAACTCGGAAAGACGACTAAGGGGTTTTACATAACTATTTAAATTCATAGGATTCATAGGAAGGATAAACATCAATCGTTTATGTGGTCAATACCGCCTCCATGAAATCAAAAAATTGGCAAACCACCTTCACAAACACTCCAAGGGGACATGCCTTTTAGTTATAATATGAAAAACTATGACTTTGCTGAGAAACCATAATTAACCAAAGATAAAGGAGACTAGGAGAGTGAGGAAGGTCACGCTCGTTTCTCAGGGACGGACTAACTAAATAATTAATAATCCCGTCTTTCACACATCTTAGTCATTTCCTTGAATAATGTTCAGAATGTTGAATAGAGTTTGTATTTGAGCTTGAGTTCAATGGGGTCCATTCATACATTTCCTAAATTAAAGAAATCCCCAATGCAGCTGGCTAAGATGTGTAACTCAGTAACCAGTGCTCAGGAATCAATAACCGATAATCAATGTCAAATATAGCCCACCTTTCACAAAACCAAAACAATAGTCTACCAGATGGTTAACCTAGGAAGTATGCTGACCACTAACGGAAATTTTTTCGTATACTTCACCACTCATCAAAATACTTAAAAAGGTGTACATACCTATCCCGGCTTGACCCGTCACCCACGATAACCTCAAAAAATAAAGAAAATTTAAAATTTTTAATAAAAAAAACTAGTGCTTCTAAAGAACAGAAAACTTTGCAGATAAAAGATAAAAGTACTTTTAACATTTTTGATACCTCAAAAAGAGCATTACGCCCCATATGTTTAGCAGACATCTCACGAAGACTCCCTTGATCCATCCAAACTTTACAAACCCAGATTCAGCAGGAGCATCTTTCGTATCGTCCTTTGGAGAAGTGGGCTAAATAACAAAACATGCTTGATGGTATTAAACATTCTAAATCATACTCAACTATCAAGATCATCAACAAGAACAAGCTATGATTATGTAATGGATCTTCTTCAGCATTCATGAATACTGCCCAGGGAAGTGGGAGGTTCGTATAGCTCCGAAATGGTTTTTTGACTTTGACCCTGACTGAGATAAGAGTAGGCTAAGGAAACTCGTTAGTACTCATTCAATTCAAAATATAGACCTTCGCATTCACACAATTCCAAAACAGTAAAGTACAATAATAACTACCTAAATGAAACAATCATACAAACGCATTATATGAAAGTTGTGGAAAGAGAGAAAGTTGCCCGTCAATGCAACACCCTAAGCCTGCTATTTAAATGAAGTTCATACAACGATGAATTAGTAAAATGAAACAAGTTTCCGGCATGTATAAATACAAGGCAACAGCCTGACTGACAATAGTCGTGCATGTATTAAATATTTCAATGTTTGCATAAGCAATAAATTCTTTCGGATAGTCAGAGAATAGCAAAAAAAACTCTGCCTGGGCTAATAGACAATAATAATGATATTGCAATGTCCTTCAAATTCTTTGGAATTCCTGATTTAAAAACGGCCAGTGGACAAATTGATACCGACTCTTCCGTTCCCTGTATAGTTTCCTTATTAATGGTCAGGGCAGTTAAAATTTCCTACTCGCCTTAAGATACAAGGAAATATGAAGATAACTGGCTAGTAAAAGTCTTCACATCAAATCAGTTTAAAGTTAATGACTTTCCACTTTTTGATATGAACAATGACAAAAACTATAAGCCATAAATCAAACATACAGTTTAGAGACTATAAACCCCAATAATTTAAAATGGTTAGCGAATAAGGAAAGGCAACTATTAACTAATAACTTTTAACTAATGATCAATCCGTTTGATTTCACATGCCTACAAGAACGGATTACATTCTTGCTTACTTGTCAATTATTTTAGAACTTTTTTTAGCTTTCTTTACCGCACATGGATCTGTCTGTATTGCTGTTATATAGTGGTAACTTATAAAAATCGCAGAGAACAAATGCAGAGACTTTAATCATGCAACAATCGCTAGCGGGGTATGAGCTGTTCTCAAGTCTTCGGGTCGGAGTTTTAAAAAATAATCTAATACCTATTCATACCTAATACTTGTTATACCACTGTATTTTCGAAATAACAAATGGGACAGAGCTTTGCTTGCCTTAAATGAATCAATATAGAAACAAGGTTTGTATATGCTGAATTTGTTTAGTGTCAAGTGTCAACAAACTGTTGTCGTTTTTGCATCATTAGCTTTCAGAACATTTATGATAACCACCATTACCACACTTCTGTCTATATGATTGGCATCTACCTAAACTAAATTGAATGCCATTATCAAGTACCAACGGTAAAGCATAGCGTAAACATTTCCGTTTTCCAATCGACCGAATATAGAAAGTTGTTTTGGTGAGAAAATAAACCCGACCCACCTTCCCATGCACTGTTAGATCATGCAACTCATCTAAAGTGGGGCGATATGCAGCCTGGATGGACATCATATTCCTGTAGTTATCCAACCTGGGAAGGGCTTCTCGGGTGAAATGACGAAAACTCTTGGCGTACTTAGTGTCATACGTTCCAGACAATGTAAAATGAGACGGGTCTGCCAAGGATGGTCGATGGCTTGGTGAAATAAGCATGGCCGGCGAGGCACATCCATCAGGCGATACTCCTTCCCCTCTAGCGTTCCCTTCACACATTTCAAAAACACCGGAATTCAGTTTTTCAGCTTCAGCAACATTCCCTTGTGTCACCAAATGGGCCATTGGATTCAAGAACGGGTAATTGTTTGTGTAATTACCATCGGCTTGGGTGTACCCAACCAAAGTGGGTCCTCGCTCTCCACTGGAAGATCCTGCGGAGTGACCTGTAGCCACGGAGTCCACTCGGTTCACCTGAAACCGATTCCTCTTGTCCCTGAGGTTATCCAGGTCCATCGTGTCCTTTGGGAACGAATAAAACCAAACATTAGACATGGTGCACTTTTATATGAACTGCGTACTTTCACAAAATATTTAGCAGACTTAAATGGACGCTAAAGGCGACAAGAAGGACACGACGAGTCTTTTTAGATGTTGTCCATATTGACTGACAATTAGTAGGGCAGAGCAAATGTGTATTAAAACACTAAAAGCCATGCGGCAACTAACTGATAAGATCTAGTAGAGTACACTAGTATAATAGACAATTTGTTAAAAGCCCTGTCATGTATATTCGATATGTTTGATGTTATGACATGAAATCGTAACAATAACAATAATACCGAAATGTCAAAGTACGATGAAATCAGACACCATACTTCTTATCTTATACAAAAATGTAATACAAAACCTGTATTGTGCTTCATGAATCGTAAATCATCTAATCAGCAGATTACCGTATTATTTAAAGGTCTTTGCAGAAAAGGGGTAACCTGCGTAACCTGAGAGTTTATAAGCTTCCTTTTCAACTTTTCACTTTCTTGTACCTCCTGAGAGTACTGACAGACCTGACTGTCGACAATTCCGATGAAAATTACAGGATGTTAGCTAAGCTATGTTGGGAACCTAGATGTTCGAAAAACTACCAATGACCTTTTAAAAATGTAAATGAAGAAAGAAACATAGACTAACTTTTAGTTACATGACCAAAAGTAACTTTGTTTAGGCATTCCATTGACGTGACGAGGAACGCGGTTTACAATTGTCGTCAACAATAGCCAATTGCAGAAAGTGTTAAACAGGCCGACTCAATGCTAAAAGTCACCTTTAGGCAACTGCAACTCAATCACAGGAGATTTCTAGTGTCGACGAAAATATGAGATGGAACAAACTAACTATTCAATACATTATTGTACTGTATGGGTACAGTTCCATTTCAATTCTGAATCTACATGTATTATTCTAAATCTAACATGCCTCTTATCGTCTCACGCCACGCCACGGAACCCAACAACTTATCAAAACTATGAACTAGTTTATCAATTTATTATTTAATACGTTATACTTTCATTAGACTTTATCTTTGCCACGGGTCTTTTACAAATCCAATCTAACAAACCCCAAACAAAACAGACCATTAAATATGTACTACCAAACCACCGTTATGAACCTGAAGACACTATGAGTCATGTCTTGATGGACGTTAAAATAATAATTTAGATTTCGAAAGTAAAATAAAAAAAATACTCGAATGAATGCATGCCTGAAGTTGAAGCTGTATAAACAAGTTGATAGACTTATTATCTATTCTTATGGAAAGCCACAGGCAGGGAAAGCACGCTATGTTGCTGATTGAATCGATCATTGAAAACACAAAAGCCTATCTAGTCATTCTATATGTTTAAGCTGTAATAATTAAAATGTCGATAGGTTTAAATATCTCAACTCAAATTATTGATGAATACACGAACCAAAATTGGCTGTATTACTTACCTAAAATAAAATCTGATACTTATATTTTCCTCAATGTTATCAGTTAAGAGTAACGGTTAACACAAACTGAATGCAGCAGCACTCAGGATCCTTATTGTACAACTACAAACTATAACTAATGACGACTGATGACACTTTAAGTAAAGGTAAAAGGAATCCATTCAGCTTGGACAAATGGGAGTCAGTCTGAAACATAAATGCAAAATCCCTGCATGCACGCAACCCGTTATGATGATGATACGTGACTGTCTCTAAAGGAAGAATGAGAGAGAAAGCAGTATGAAATGGTCAATCGTAAACAACATGTCCCAATCCACCAACATCAAACTGTCAAGTATCAGTATGTACGCTTGAACCATTTACAATTACTTGTTATAAAAATAGTCTTTTTGCATGGCATAGATGCAACTATATAACTATATATGATGTACAATTAGTCTACGTACTAAACTCGTAACAAAACTATAGCAGTAGCGGTACTCTCTATTATTATTAAAAAGTAACTCTAAACTATAATGAGAGTTTCATTTCAAAGCTACTTTGAATTAATTTCGACACAATTCACAATAACAAACAGGACGAGCTGATTAAATTTAAAGGTTAGACAATTAGTGGTGTGGTTTGGTTTATACTTTTTAAAAGAATTAAGATTAAGATAATGGATAAACTTGAACCTGAATGTTAGAAAAGCTGTAAAAGGTAAGTTGTTAATTTCGGACACACCTTGTTGTGCCTTGAACTGGACTTTTACGAGTAAAAGGGCACATTAAAATATAAGCAGGAGAAATCTAATCGTCAATTTCTATTGATGACTTATCATCATTCATCACTTATCACGCAGTACACTAACTAACAGACACATCCGACATTAACTAATATACGAGCTTAGGAATTTTAGGATGGTAAACTGCAGAAACATGGAATGTGGATGAATGTCAAAGATATATAGGAATTGTATCACATTTTTTTGTATTAAAAATACATTTGTGATTTGTATGTGGTGGTGTACTCAATAAAATATAAAGACGAAGTACACAACCAAATTGAAACAAAAGCCTACCTGATTTATCCAGAAATCCAACACAGAAGTTCAATCCGACAACGAAAGTTCACAGTTCAACAGAGAACACAACTACAGTCAGTTGCAAATAAGTTGTAAAATGGGGTAAAATCAATTTCCATCCGATTTTGGAGTTTTTTCTTCGTCCGTTTCTAAAACTTGATTCTGGACTTACTTTCAGACGATGGTGGCCAAACTAAAATTCCAGACTTTGATTGAACTGTTTTATTACGATTTGTAATCTGGAGAAGTGGTAATAATTTTCTACAGAAGATCGCTGAGAGTTGAAGGGAAAATCTGAAGAAAAGAGGGAGGAAATTTCGTCCGTGTGCTGTTGTGCCGGTGGAGCTGAAGAGACTGAGCGGTTTCTCCTACCCGCGTCCCTATTTATAAAAATTAATATTATAGAAGGAAATGGAAAGCCACTTATTACTATTACACACTACGCTATTTACTGAACAGACAGGCAAGAGGACGAAATAAAAGACCACAACCGACCGAACCTGCATTTTTACATGAAGAAGAGATAAGAACCAAGGGGTCATTCGTTCATTCCGTCAACCACATTCCTCAAGATTACAGAGAATAGCTGGAGAAGATGGATATTCTCTTCCTCAACAAGAAGACATCATCACCCATGGGCCACG
>JAQFZA010000700.1:0-14311 GCA_034695115.1 Desoria olivacea | reverse complement strand
ATGGGAATTAATTCAAAATTAGTTTTCGGGAGACAACTTTCCAGAATTCAATAAAACATTAGAATATGAATTATTAGACAGGGAATTGAAGAATAGGTCAATTGAACATTAAATGGAAGTAAATTAATTGGCTGCTGTCTGTTGAACATGTTTGGAATTTGATGTGTTCCTATAATTAATATCAAAGTGCATCATTATGGACATGTTAGTTTGTAGTGATGATGAGGTGGTGAGAATTTATTAACGATCCTCTCTTTTATAAATAAATAATAATAATTAAAGAATGTTACTTTAATTTACGACTTTTGATTTTGCCAATTCATTTTGAGGGTAGAATTTGGAGGGTTGTAGATTTTCTATCAACTTCCATCATTGGAGACCGAACTAATTATTAGTTTAAATTTCCATTCATCTCTATTGCCATAAAAGTATTGTCAACTCTTTTATTTCTTTCAGATCATCTTCCCAATTGATTTGGAAGTTTGCATAAGCCAAGGTTTGACATTGTAATCCATTTCGAAAGAAGACAAGAAGCTTGTCCAATTTCCAGTCAAAACTGATCAGGACTAATCTGCATGTTAGAGATCTTGGATTTCATTCTGTTTTATATACGCAAAGGCATTAATTCAATTAAATTAATCAAAGGAACAAGTCTGGAAACACGTAATTTTTTTTATAGAAGTATTAGTTTTCAAAATGAGCGTATAATTCTGTAAAAAACGTCGTACAGAAATCGGTTTTTTACTCTAACACATTCTGCAATTTCATTACAATTTCATGCAACAAAGTTAGAGTGTAAAATTATGGAGGAAAGTCAGATTTCCTTGGCCTGTAAGTAAGGGTGGTGGTGGTGGTGGTGGCTGGAAGCCCCCGCCACTATACTGGACACCACTGCCGCCAGTTCTCAATCTTGAAATAGCATTAGGAGAAGATCCAATTTAATTTCGGCCTCTACAATTAGTTTTTAAAAGTTACTAATTGATAAGTCCATCTAGAATATTCACTTATTCACTCAGGTCAAAGGGGGGGAAAGAGGATTGCGTTGACACTTGGAAAGGAACTCGTTTGGCAGTGTTGGGCTTCTGCACATCATTTGGCTTTTGAATTTCACATTTGTTGATCCTTCTCAAACTTGGAAATATTTATAACCACGTTATTATAACGTTTTTCCTTGTAAAAGCTAAGAGTTCTAGAAGTGTTGTGTTTTTCTTCCGATTTCCGGAGTCCATAACATACTGCCCATTCCATTGATTGTGTACACTACAAGTGGTATGCAACCTCTTCGTGTGTTGTGACTCTGGATCTGGACGGAGGAAGCAGTAAGTGAATTGTAATAATATTTTAATGCATTGTAGCAAGTAGTGTTTGTAAACGTTTTTAGTCTGAAGTTTAAAGTTTGTATATAATAATATGGAAGTGAGTGTTTAGCCGACAGTTATTTTAATTGGTCGTGTTGTTGATGATTGACCTAGGCCCGTTTCTTGAGCCGATTGTGTATTGTGGGATGGATTATGCCAATCCTGGTGGGCTGTGATTGACTGGAAGATAAGCGACAGGACGGAATATGGAGCCCTTTGCAACGCTAATTCAGATAATCGGGGACCCGGAAACTAAGGAGGATGCGAGGCTTAAAGCCGCCACCGACATTGGGGAGGCATTGGACGTAAGTCTGCTTTTGAATTCCACTTTCCTGGATAATTCCTGGTCAGAGGTGTCTGTTTCTCGCTGTTTGTAAAGGTTATAGAAAAGTGTGTTAATTTTAGTCTTGATTATTCTGTTCCTCGTCCAGCCGGTTGTTCAGACAAATAATTACCCGACGTTCTTGGAGACAGTGGTGCCAACACTCTTGAAGTTCTTGATGGAAGGGGAGCCTCAGTTTGTTGCTGAATTTCATGCACATGTATGGATTTTAATATATTTCAGGGATTCTTAATTTGCGGATATGTATGATATGGATATGTATTTATTCAAGTCGTTTTTTGTTTGTTTTTGCAGCAAACAAGAAAGCTACTTCTGGAGATCATTCATCGATTTCCGATCAATGAAGCTCTTCGTACTTACGTCCGGAACATCTTGAATGTTATTTTTAAACTTATAGAGACGGACAATGAAGAAAATGTTATAGTTTGCTTACGAATTGTGATCGAGCTTCATAAGCAGTTTCGACCGGCGTTTTCAGCAGAAGTTCAACAGTTCCTGTCATATGTGAAGTCCGTTTATAAAGAGTTGCCAGCTTATATGGACAAGATCTTTGAACCTAAAACACCTATGAAAGTGGCAGACATGAATGATTTAAATATGAATGAAATCATGGAAGATATTTTTTCTACTACCTCTGTTCAATCTGAAAAAAAGGTTGGCGAGACTACAGCCAGTGCAACAGTAACGTCGGTAAGCTCTGATTTCAGCCAAATGTAAATTAAGTAGGTAAGTAATAGTACCTAATTTGTTGTTGTTTTGAATGTTAATCGGCTTCTTCGTTTTCTGTAGTACACCATTCTTCCTAAAGCGCGGAAGTCTCTGAAAGTGCTTCAAGAGCTGCCTATCATTGTTGTTCTTATGTATCAGATTTATAAGGCTAATGTTCAGACGGAAGTAGCTGATTTTATTCCTATTGTGATGTCCACAATAACTTTACAGCCGAACCCTAAACAAAAGTAAGTTAAGCTGCTCAGATTATATTCAAATTACAATTTTTACTTTTTGTGCCTCCATATTAATTATTATTTATTTAACGATTCTCTTTGTTTATTTAAAAAAAAAATAGATCCAGTCCAAGTTTCAATAAAGAAGTACTAGTGGAATTTATGGGGGCCCAAGTTAAGACTCTGTCATTTCTGGCTTACATCATCAAACTGTACCAGGACTTAGTTGTGCAACACAGTAATCTGCTGGTTGCTGGGCTTATAAATCTGCTAACTCTCTGTCCTATGGAAGTTGCTTACCTGCGAAGAGAGTTATTTATAGCAACACGTCACATCATGGCCACAGATCTACGATTCAGTAATTACTAATTATATCAATGTACCCTAATTCTGACTTTAATATGCCTAGCTAACACTTTTTCTTATTCGTAGAATTTGTACCTCATATGGAAAAGTTGTTTGACGAAGACATCTTGCTAGGGAAAGGTTGGACAGTCAATGAAACGATGAGACCATTGGCCTACAGCACATTGGCTGATTTAGTCCATCATGTCAGACAACACTTGTCTTTAGCAGATTTAAACAGAGCCGTTCTGTTTTTCTCATGTCATGTTCACGATGAAAGTTTACCCCTTAGGTAAGAAAATCTGAGAGTTTCATATGTATTTTTGAAAATGAGGCAGTCAATGAAAATGGTGTAGCTAATAGTAATTTATCCAATTTTATTTTTCTAGTATTCAGACGATGTCTTGTAAATTACTATTTAACTTGGTCGAAAGTATTAGGCTTAAATCAGAAGCCGAAGGTGGCAATGGAAGAGAAATTCTTATGAGGATGCTGGATGTGCTAGTCTATAAGTTCAAGATAGTGTCTGAAGTCCACATTCCTTACTTTCAAGAGAAATAGTATGAAAACAAAACAATTTTTTTAATGCCACATTTAAAATTGTTAGATGCTAAATCGCTACTTTAATTTATACTGTCATGTAGTTGCAAAGAAGTAGCAGCCGGTATTTCTGGAAAGCGGCCATCTTCGGAAATGGACAGTTCCGATGAGTTGTTGGGAAAATCCTTCTGTGGAGACTCCGGATCATCAATCAAAGAGGACTCAAAGCGATTTGGATTCCCCGTGACCCCAATGCAAAGCTACTCTTTTGCGGAATGCAGGGGTCTGGTGAAAACTGTAGTTTGTGCTGTTAAGACGATATCATGGGGAATTGCATCTTGCAAAGGGCCTCCTCTTGACCCATCAGCTCCAGTCGTGGCTCCGTATAAACAATTTTCAGCAAAAGAAACCGAAGTGTATCTGAGACTTATGAAATGGGGACTAAAAGCAATTGACATCTATGCTGTAAATGGACCTATTTTGAATCCTAACGGTACATGCACAATTGTCCCTCAAAGAGCTATCAATACACAAGGCGTGAGGTCGAAAGAAGAAAAGGAAGTCTTAGAACACTTTGCTGGAGCGGTAAGCACTATTATCCATCTAATGTAGTCAGGAAAATAAAGGACAACACTCACTCCTCAACGATCGTTCGACCGGATTGAATATGTTTTATTCTAACTAATTCCACTTGGACATTTTGCCAAATTTTCAAAACAATCTTCATAGCATTTTCAAAATTCTCAAAGTTTACAAGTGGACCTCAATCCGGAGGATTTTCGACGAGGGAGTGTTGTCCTTTTTTTATTACTTCGCTCAGCGTATTCTTTTTTTCTATTCATCCAATGTAGTTAACGTTTAAAAAAGGCTCTAATATATAGTTACGTATTTATTTTTCATATTTTAGTTTACTCTCCTGAACGTCTACACATTCCGAGAGATATTTTGTGTCAGCATTGAAGGGCTCGTCCAGAGAATTCACGAAAATAACGCTCTTCAAGTTGTGGCTAACAATTTGCTTGCGAATCCAGCAACTTCAGCTGTGTTTGCTACAATATTAGTTGAATTTTTGCTGGACAAAATGCCAGCAATGGGAGAAGATGTGGAACGAAGTAACCTTTATCTAAGACTGTTCAAACTTGTCTTCGGCTCTGTGAGCCTTTTTCCAGCTGATAATGAGCAAATGCTTCGTCCCCACTTACGAGATATTGTGAACAAATCCATGGAATTAGCACTAAATGCTAAAGACCCATACAACTATTTCTTACTTTTAAGAGCCTTGTTTCGCTCTATTGGTGGAGGAAGTCACGATCTACTTTACCAAGAATTTCTACCACTTCTGCCAAGTCTTTTGCAGGGTAAGATTCCAAATCCAGCCACGCTATCGAATTAATTTTTTTAATCGAAGAAACTCATGGGCTTGGGTATTTGTATTACAGGACTTAATAACCTGCAATCGGGACTTCATAAACAACACATGAAAGATCTTTTTGTTGAACTTTGTTTGACCGTTCCGGTTAGATTAAGCAGTCTGCTTCCCTATTTACCAATGCTGATGGATCCCCTCGTTTCGGCTTTAAATGGATCCTCAACTTTGATAAGCCAAGGCCTTCGTACTTTAGAGCTCTGTGTTGATAACCTACAGCCTGAGTTCCTATACGAACATATTCAACCAGTACGAGCAGATTTGATGCAAGCCTTATGGAGGACATTAAGAAACTCTAATGATAATACCGCCGTAGTTGCATTCAGGTTACTAATTTGATTTGTTTGTTCGACGCTAATTTAAAAATTGCTAATAATTGACACAGGCTCATATTGAATATTTGCATTACAGGATTTTGGGCAAATTCGGTGGAAGTAACAGAAAAATGCTCGTTGAACCCCAAAAGTTAGAATATTCTGATGGAGCACATCCTGGACAATGCGTTAATCTTTCGTTTCCAGATCATAAAACTACAGTTCAACTTCCATTGGAAAAAGTTGTTGAAGTAGCCGTTCAAACTTTAAGATCAGTAACCATACCCGTCGCTCATGAACTGTATTACAAGAAACAAGCTTGGGAGTTTACAAAAGTCTTTGTTTTGTTTTCTGCTGAGCTGGAAATTGACCGTGTGGTAGCTAACAAAGTAATATTACATCCAAAAATATGTGAAGCAGACCAAATCAGTGCTCTTCCGATTCAGCGAGCAACGGATGAGAAGCACAGAGGGATTCTAGTGACGGCGGTATCCGGATGGTTCATTGCAACCGGAATTAAAGAGCTCAGGAAGGAAGTTTACTCGTTACTTGTGCCTTTGCTAAGGCACATGGCAATGGTGATGACTGTTCAGCAAACAGGAAATTTTGCAGGACGAGCATGCAATATGGATCCATTTGTTGTGTTTGATGCAATGGCTAATGTTCTTGCAAATGAAGAGAAAGATCTGAAAAGACCCGTTTTCTTTGGATTGTCTGTGATTTTAAACTGTGTGATAAACATCATGAAATCAAAAGATCTGGTATGTTTAATTTTGTGCCTGACCATTAAATGCTGATACAATAAGTGGATGTAGGTTTTATTCCGGATTTATAATAGTCGAATGTATTGTTTACAGGCTTGTTCGTTGCCAATGATTGAGTACATGACTGAAAGGTTCACTCATCTCTGTTATGAAAGAGCGTGGTACACGAAAATGGGAGGATGTCAAGCAGTCAGCTTCTTCTTGGATAACATGTCGATGCGATGGATTCTGTCACACCAAGGTTCAATTTTGAGAGCGATGTTCTTCGTTCTTACAGATCTGACCAACGAAGTTTCGGCAGGAACGGTGGATTTGTCAAAAGAAAACTTAACAAAAATGATCCGTCAATGTGTTTCGTGCACAGATGAGCAATTAGCTCCAGCCAAGGTCAAGTGCCTGCAAGAGATAACGCTGGAATTTGTCAAGCAACTAACGTCACCAATAACGAATATTCGTATGCAGTCAATGAGAGGGCTAGAGCTACTGGCAGAAGTCCAGGGGAAAACCGTTTCAGCAGTGATGGAAAGCCACAAAGAGGTTTTGATTGATATGATCCCACCAAAGAAACATTTGATCAGACACCAATCTCTACAGTGTCAGATGGGAATTCTGGATGGAAATGCATTTTGTCTTAGTTTAAGGCCTAAGCTGTTCCCAATTGATGGCACTATTCCAGAACATCAGGCATTTGTTAACGAAGTCTGTGTTTTGAGTGAAGCGGATGATGCAGCGTTATCAAAATTACCTTGCTACAAAAACGTTACCAACTTCGTTCAAGTTAGGAAATCTTTAATGAGAGTTCTCGCCTGCGTGGGACCCCTGGTAATCTCTACTGAAAAATCCGTGGGTGTTTTCATCAAGGCCTTAAGTTCAGTTCAATCGGATGTACAGCTGTGTGGATTTGAAGGCTTGAAAAAGTTTATGGAAGAAGTTCCTATCGCAGTGGAAATTCAGTTGGCGGCTGTAAGACCGTCTCTCACTGCACTGACGGCTGTGAGAACTCTGACAGTACCGAATCTGACCCAACTTTCTTACCTTTATCAGCTCTTCTCAGCTAATATTCCGGAAAAAATATGGGAGCAGCTTCTCCAAGTAATGAGGAGATGTCTTGAACTGGCCTTAGTGACTCATCAAAAAGTTCCATCAAGAGCAGGGGTGCACGAACTGAAGCTTGCTGTCGGTGTACTTTCTCTCTTCTCATTACTAAACAACAACCCAGTGTTAATTAACAAATTGCTAGACCCTCTTTGCAAACTCAGTCTTCAGGGGGAAAAAGCCCTATTACTTGGAAAAGGTTGTTCTCTTCGGCAGCCACTAATGAAGTTCTTGTTGAAGCAACCACAAGGTTACATAAACCTTGCATTTTCAACACCTCACATTCAACAACGGGAGTGGAATAGATTTTTCATTTATTTCATTCAACAGAAGGAAGCTGGAAAAATTAGAGAGTGCCTCGTTGCTAATCCAAGCAAACTAATTTACTTCTTGAATATCAAGAAAAATCCAGTCCTACCTGGACCACCACCAACTGCTTCAAATCCCGCTGTTCCAGGCTCTGTAAACTCGATAACGTTATCTATGAATGAGCAGATCGAAATCCAATATTTTGCAGTAAAAATTATGTCTATATTAAGTGAGTATGATGAAGATTGGATTCTTGGGAACGGTACCAATAGAGGCGACGTGGTCCAAGCCTTAAGAATTCTATGGGAGAGTCCGGAGTATCAGGCTTCCTGTAATAGTGCTGTGGCCATCTTTATGCAGTCGGTTCCAACACTTCCAATTAACGCTCCAGATCCTTCCGGTACAGCTCTAGCTGTTCCAAGTGCAACCCCTCCAGTGCAGAATGAGAGCAGCATAGATATTACGTTGAGCAAGCTGCAGGTTCAAACATGGAAAGAACCACATATGATTGCAAGATTACTTCTCAGCTACTATCGAAAGAATCCTGGAGACTATGACATGCTTTTCAAACTACTGTTAGCCTTTTGTGGACGAACAATATCTCAATACCATTTTTTGAAGGATTTTTTGGAGAAGACAGTGACCAAGTACAGTATTTCATGGAAGAGGCAAACGTTTTTTGAATTCGTCAAGGCCTTTCATAACCCAACATACCCTGAAGAACTTAAGGCTAGAATCATGCAGTACATCTTGATTCCTTGCTTTTCTTACTGCTTTGAAAAGGGTCAAGCCGATGAACTTATTGGATCTCCCCCCATGCCGGAAGTTGACGGTCCCAACAATGTTGTGAGCGTCTTTATTATGAAAGTAATCGATCCAGAAAGCCAAAACATGTCAGACGCGGTCAGAATTCTCCTCTGTCAACTGTCATGTCTTCTTGTGGACCAATGTTCAATTCACATACACGATGCTGTTAACAAGAAACAAGGGAATAAATTAAGACGACTAATGACATTCGCATGGCCTTGTCTTTTGTCGAAGAACTGTGTTGATTCTAGCACGAAGTATTACGGACATCTCCTCCTCAGTCACATCATTGCAAAGTTTGCCATCCATAAACGAATAGTACTTCAAGTGTTCCATAGCCTTCTGAAGGCATCTCTACTTGAAGCTAAGCCTGTGGTGAAGCAAGCTCTTGATATTATAACCCCAGCCCTGCCACTGCGAATGGAGGATGGATACACAATGTTGATTCATTGGACAAAAAAGATCTTAGTTGAAGAAGGTCATTCATTAAGTCAGCTAATGCACTTACTCCAACTCATCGTGAGACACTGGAAAGTTTATTATCCAGTAAGGCATGGTCTAGTTCAGCATATGATAAACGGAATTACGAGACTGGGGTTTACTCCAACAAGCACTTACGACCATCGGAAGTTGGCTGTGGAAATGTCTGAAGTTATTATTAAATGGGAGCTAGAGCGAATCAAGAATGAAGGTGATGATGTACGACATGATGAAAAACGGATGAAGTTAATTCAAGCTGTCGCTGCTCATGCGAAGGGGATTGGGGTTACCGCTGAGCAATTGTCCACGGCTGCAAGCAAACCTATCGAGAAAATACATACGGATAATGTCCTAAACTTCCTGCTCAGGATTGCATGTCAGGTACAAAAAAGAAGATATATTTTTTAATTTTAATTTAAAGACGAATTCTCTTTCATAGGTAGGTTTTCAAGTAAAAAAAAATGATTTCGTTTCTTTAGGTTAACGAACCAAACCCTACCCCAGGCTCTCAAGGGGAACTTCTGTCGAGACGATGTGTTAACTTAATTAAGACGGTCTTGAAGCCGGATGTTTGGAAACGATGCGACTTAAAACTGGCATGGTTCGACAAACTATTTTCAACTTTAGACTCTCCTCAAGTGAATAACCCAAATATATGTGCCGCACTCGATCTTCTAACTTTTATCATTGGAATACTTGAGAAGGAGGCGGTTCTCGAACACATGAAGAGTCTTCAAAAAGGCATCATAGCCTGCATGACATGTCAGAACGGAAAAGTTATCCGAGCAGTACATTACCTAATGACAAAGCTTACTGGTATTTTTCCTACGGAGTTTCCAGGAGCGTCAACAACTACATCAACGATCGTGAAGTATGATGAACTGGAACCCCTTTACACCCAAGTCAGCAAAGTTGTGTATGAGGGTCTAAACACTTACGATAAAATGTCAAACGCTAATCCTCAAACACTTTTTGGACCTCTCATGATGCTTAAAGCTGCATGTTCCAACAGTCCGTGTTACATCGACCGGATTATTACTCCGTTCATGAAATGCCTTCAGAAGCTGGCTAGGGAACATTTGAGCCCTGCAGTAAATGATGCAATGGTTGCAACGGAACTGCTTACATTGAGCCTTGATCTTGTGAAGAATCGGGTTGGAGTAATGGGGGTTGAAATGAGAAAAGCTTTCATCGGTACCGTTCTCGTAAGTCTGATCGAAAAGTCGAATGACACAAAAGTGATGCAATCGATCATCAAAATGCTCGATGAATGGATGAAGAATAAATCTCCTGTGATTGTTAATCAAGGACCAAGCATACGAGAGAAATCAATACTTTTAGTAAAACTAATGCAGAATGTTGAGAAACGATTCCCAACTGATCAAGAACTCGTTGCTTTGTTCCTAGAGCTTATTAATTTCATCTACCGAGATGAGAATCTAAAATCAACGGAATTGAATTCCAAACTGGAGCCAGCATTTCTGTCTGGACTTCGTTGTACCCAACCTGCAATTCGAGAGAAATTTTTCCAAGTATTTGATGCCTCGATCCGAAGAAAACTACACGAACGCTTACTCTACATCGTATGCAGTCAGAACTGGGAAGCTATGGGTCCACATTATTGGGTAAAGCAATGCGAAGAGCTGTTATTTGCTACCGCGTCAGATGTTGCGTTGGATCTTGTACCCAAAGATTCGTTAATTCCCTCGGTTACATACGGTTATTCTACACTGGAGCCACCACTGAAAGAATTATTCGTGCAAATGGAGCCAGATCTTGGACCTGAGTTAAGAGAACATGAAATAGCTTTTGTTCAGCAGCTAGAAAGGGATCTTGAAAACTTACAGAAAGCAGACGAAGGAGACGAAGCATCAATGACGGAAATAATTACAAGGGTCGAAGACGCATTTATGAAGGAAGGCTGGATTGAACCGGCTCATCCGGACAAGAACATGAAGTACATTTTGAACAAAGAGAAGGAATTCATTGCGAATACAAGAAAAGGCTATACTACGGCGTCTTTAGTGAAACCTATGGTTCAGCTATGTCATCTCGATACTGCTCTTTCAGAGAAAATTTGGATTTCTTTCTTCCCACGCGCTTGGAAAATTTTCACTGAGAAACAGCAGTTGGCACTTGCAAATGAAATGGTTCCTTTCCTCTGCAGCGGAGTTCATGTCTTGCAACAAAATTGTCAGCCAAGTGCGATGAACACTTTTGTAGAAGCGCTGTGCCAATGCATTCCGTCCATTCCAATTAAACCGTAAGTGATAACATCATGGTTGAATTAATTTGAAAGTCGATAACGTAAAATACAATTTATACTATCATCTTGTAATTTCCAGATCTGTGCTTTTCTACCTCGGGAAGACTCATAACTTATGGCATCGTATGGGATTGCTACTTGAACAGCTCGCTCTTGACTGCAGCTTAACACCACAACTGAAAACGAAGAAGGATTCTCCAGTGGACTGTTACGAATTTGAACCATCAACATCACCTGGAGGCTCAACCACTACCACCGCACAGCAACAGGAAATTTTGGACTCGCTTTCAGAACTTTATTCAACCCTGAAAGAAGAAGATTTGTGGGCTGGCCTGTGGCAAAGACGTGCAAAATACGCCGAGACTAATGTTGGAATAGCATTCGAACTGCAGGGCTATTATGAGAAAGCCCAAGGGTGTTTTGAACTAGCTATGAATAAGGCAAAAGGAGAAATATCCAATTCTGCATCGGTTTTCGGGGAGTTGAAGTTATGGGAAGACCATTGGCTAAAGTAAGTTAGCTTGTCTACCAGTCAATCAATATTATTTATTATTATCATCATCTTTTTATGGGTTTTGCTTGTGTTAGGAAAGTAAGAAATTGAATTTACAATAATGACTAATTACTTTTGTTGATATGTATTTCATAGGTGTGCAAAGGAACTAAATCAGTGGGAAATCGTTTCTGAGTACAGTTCATCTAAATCTGGAGCAAATCCATTTGGAGTACTGGAGGCTTCGTGGAGAACCGCTAGCTGGGCAGCTGCAAAGGAGGCATTGTCCCAAGTTGAACTTGGTTGTCCAAAGGATGTGGCTTGGAAAGTTAACTTGTTTCGAGGTTATTTATCTATTTGTTCCAGTGAGGATCAGAACTTGACAATTGTGGATCGATATGTAGAAACTGCTCAGAACCTATGCATAAGGGAATGGAAAAGGCTTCCTCATCTAGTTTCTCCTGTACATATCCCATTGCTACAAGCCGCACAACAGGTATACTTCAATCTAAATAATTAGAATCTAAGTCGCACTTTTTTGGACAAAATTTACTCCTCAAAAACTTAGAATCATCATAGACCTACATATATTTGATTAAATTGTGTCTTGTATGTGAATACATTTTTAACACTAATTTGAGTCACATTGTTGATAACACTATAAGTAAGTCGCACTATTTTTAAGTCATTATAAGTAAGTCCCAAGTTGCGACTCACAACGAAAGTCGCACTAATGTTAACATCAATCTAAGTCGGACACAAAATGTCAGGTATACGTAGACAATTTGAAGCGTCATCAAAATTTAAATCATTTTATAACGCGACTTTGATATCGACTGCTTTCTACAGCAATTTTTTGATGTAAGCAATGTAAGTCGAACTATTTTCTCTGACTGTCGAGTCGAACGTCGAACTAAATTTTAAGTCGAATGACTTACAATCTTTTACAATAGTCTACAATATATAATATCCACAATAATAATGCAATATTTATAATAAAAGTAATATCATGTTATGCATATACAATGTATATGATATACTCTCAGCGTGCAGTAAAATAATTTGGTGATAGATGCGATTTACAATTTAGAATAATATCGAATGCTATTTTTAAAAAAACCAAAAGGTTAAACTTAGGTTCGAGCAATTAGTTTTGGACGAATTCGTTTCCAAAAGTCCAGGTGGAACTTCGATTCTAATAAGTCCGGTATTCAATTTTTCGGTTAATTGATAGATTTTGTTTAAATTGTTTTAAAGGTTGTGGAACTTCACGAGGCAACTCTTATACATCAAGCGTTGCTTCATGGACGGCAAAATACAATGCACGAGACAAAATCGGTAGTAAAAACGTGGAGAAATAGGCTGCCATGTATTTCGGATGATCTAAGTCATTGGTCGGACGTATTTACTTGGAGACAGTTGCACTACCAATTCATCGCCCAGCATTTTATTGATGGTCACGGTGAACAATCAGGAAATCAAACAATGTTGGGTGTGCATGCCTCGGCTCAGGTTCAGATTCACAATTTTTCAGTCCATCAATATTGCCAGGTCTGTCTTACAATTCATTTTATCTTCTGATTGTGGTGGTTGACGGTTTGTATTTTAAAAAACTAACTGCACCAACTCACAACCAGTGATGTTTTTAAATGTTTGTAACTAATGTGTGGAGTACGGTTGAGTGTTTAAAGGTCATGTATACACGTCCAATGTTTTAACAGCTGGAGTGTAGAGTTAGACTACATCATGTAGTTTTTTTATCTTTCAGCACATTTAATTACAAGCTGATAGGACCGTTATTAAAAATCACATCACACTGTTTTTGTGATATGTAAGACAGATTGGTAGCTCATAGGCGATTTAACGTTAGGTACCGTTTCATTTTTACCCTCTATTCGATTCGCTAGCATATCCTAAAACCCATAAGCGGTGGCATTTGCATGCAAGGTGATTGGACTCTTGCTGTCTTCCTCTTCCGGTCTTGAAACTACTTGAGAAGCGAAGAATGGGAGGTTTTTGAAAAGCAAATTTGTCTAGAAAATTGGCGATGTTTGTTATTTTTCGAAAACCTTTCAAACGCGAGGAATTATTTCTCCAACTTCCTCATGGAATTTGCTTCTGCATAAAGCGTAAAGACCTTCTATACGGTAAAATGAAACGGTATCTAAAGTTAAATCACTTTGGGTAACTCATAGGTTACTATTAGCATAATATATTATTTGTAAAATTATATTATTATTATTTACGTAATTACGTAGACGGTACAATCATTTTATTCCATTTTGTTGGTATGACCTATTGGAACTCTGCCTTTGGCCGGCCTATCTACGCTACAATTAGCTTAACTTTTTTTAAATTTCAATGCGGTGTTTCGTTTGTTAGAGTTGGACAGTTTTCGGCCTTTGGCTTTGTCAGCTAATCTAGCTTCCCAGCACATTTTTGTAGACTAGACTAAACTCAAAAGTAGGGAATCTCACCCGGTAACGGGCGAGGATTACTTCCACTTTAAAACAGAAGTAGTCTCTCCCAGCCCACCCCCCTGACCCTTCAATGACCCGTCATCCTGTGTCCTTCACATTAACCTGCTTCAGGCATCTTGCGGTAAGCTGAAAGTAAAAAATCATGAACGACTATCGAATCGTCCCCGCACCCACTGCAAATCACGTTTTTGAAAAACACTATCAGATTTTTTTTAAACTTAAAACAAATACACCTAAGATCGGATGAGTGGGACAACTTGGTGTCCAAACATTTTGTCCCACTTAAGCGAACTCCCACTTAAGCGAACAAGCAATTTTAGAGAGCAGTTTTTTTACTATGTACACCC